>OMLM01016042.1:0-51141 GCA_900302695.1 Helostoma temminkii | reverse complement strand
AAGGGAATTACAGTAGTCCAGTCTAGAAGTAACAAATGCATGGACTAATTTTTCAGCATCACTTAATTTGATGATCCTTAATTTAGAGATATTCCCCAGGTGGAAGAAGGCAGTTCTAGAGATTTCTTTTATATATGAGTTAAAGGAGATATCCTGGTCAAAGTTGACTCCAGGATTCCTCACAGTAGTGCTAGATGTCAGTGCTATGTCATCTAATGTAATTATATTATTGGACATCGTATCTCTGAGGTTTTTGGGCCCAAATAGAATAACTTCTGTCTTGTCTGAATTAAGAAGTAGAAAATTGCGGGACATCCAGGCTTTTATGTCTTTCAAACATACTTGAAGTTTGACTAATTGATTTGTTTCATTTGGTTTAAAGGCTAAATATAGCTGAGTGTCATCTGCATAACAATGGAAGTTTATAGAGTGTTTTCTAATAATACTGCCTAGGGGAGACATGTATAAAGTGAAAAGTATCGGTCCAAGCACAGAACCCTGTGGAACTCCATAACTAACTTTTGTGTGCATGGAAACTCCTCATTAACACAAACCTATCTGACAGATAAGATTTCAACCTACCTAGTGCTGTTCCTTTATGCCACAAATCATTTCATGATATTACGTACTGTAGATGGTAAAAGACCTAAAACCTTACTTTTAGAAATATTCCTTAAAGGATTTACTTGTAAAAAGAAACCCACAGAAATTTATCCCTGATGTGGATTTTGACTCACTAATTCAGAACCTTTTATGCCTTTGAACTCTATGCTACGTGTCCACCGGCACTAAACAACAGATTTACAGTAAACAAAGTTAGCAACTGTGTTGTACATAGGTGAAGACGGTAGCTGGTGTTGACCAAAAACAGAGCTAAAAACAGAATGGATAGTATTGAAGTGAAAAGAAAAAAAAAAAACTCCAAATAAAGGCAAATGTTGCTACATGCTAAATATGTAAATACTGTATGTTGACATGTTTGCCTCATTGGAGATTGTGTCAGTGTTGTGTTGATAGTTTGTTTGTTTGTTGTCCCAATGTAATGAATAAATCAGTAAGTCTGGTAAAAAATATAGCTTATTAAAATGTCCTGTTTTTAACAGTAATTTTCTTCCCTTTTTCCCTTTTTCAAACCTTAAACCATTAAAATGGAGCTGATTCTAAAGTCTTATGCAGTAACTTAAATAACTGGTGAGAAAAGCATGGATTTTACACCTTGGTGTAAAAGTATTTTGAATATAGGCTAATGGCTGAAGAGGAAGCAGCAGTGTGCACATTTTGGATCAAAATGAATCCAAAGGAGGCCCGGCTGAACATTAGCCACAGTGGGATGAATAGAAGCATGTGTAAATGGGTTTTATGGCTCTGTGCCACCTCCACCACTCACGTGATGGTGGGTTGTTCTAGTTGCCATTTTTAGACCGATGGGTTTGTGCATTTCCGTTTGTGCGTATCAACAAACACTTGCATAACTACTCTTAGTGGTAAAGCTGGACTGTGGTCACATGCCTTTTGTGGTGGTTGTGAATAGATATCTGGCCTCTGAGGGTCACCTATGTACCTGAATGCATAACATATCAGTCCTGTTTACAAACATATGTAAATCTTTGCAGTTCCCTCATGTATCATCAGTTTGTATTTCAAATATGACAGATTCTACTGTCCACTTCTCCAACATTTACATACTGTTGACATTATACTGTGTCTCATGGTCTGTGCTAGTTAAACTACAATTACCACATCGCAGTGTATGCATCTGCCAACCAGTGAAGTTATGGTTAACTTTCATGCCTGTCCAGACTCGTACTATAGAAAGTTTAAGCACGTATCCTCGACATTTCACCACCAAAATCTAATCAGTTCATCCTTGATTCCAAGTGAACAGTTTGAAATTTGAAGAAAGTCTGTCCAGGTGTCCCTGTCATATCGTGTTCACGTGAGGAACGTGAGGCCATGTTACATTGACCTTGATGGACTGACAACCATTATGCCTGCATTCATGGCTGGTGCAGAAGCATAAAAACTCTGGTTATCACCAAAGCCATTAGCCCTGTATGCAAACTAAACTAACTAGTTCTCTAGTAAGTATCTCCAGCAGAAGCCATCCAGTGCAACCATGTGGTTCATTGTTTTTGGGAGAACAAGGGAGCTGTTTGACAAACGCGAAAAGGATGTAACAGGCACTGGATGCACAGATACAACCAAACATGTCATGTTCGCACATTAGCATGCTAAATAGTAGCACTGTCTGTGTTTACAGTAAATACTGCTGACCGGACAAATAGCACGCGGGTTGACTGAGACTGGTAAAACACAAAATTCAACCACTGCACAGGGAATAAGTTTTCATCTCACAACTGAAAAAAGACAGTGTGCACAAAGTACTTGTATGAAAATGAAAGACTCCGGATGTACTGTAGACCGCAGCACAGAAGATACAATAATGGTTTTGACTTTGGGAAATCTTATCTAGGGCACCGCTCCAGTGGCCAGACAACATAAAATAAAATTAGCTTTCAAAAATAAAGTGGGCTCTAGTAAGCTGTTTTCCTGGAGCAACAGTTAGTGAATGCACCCACCAGCTGTGCCTCCCTTTCGACCCCTTTCTGTCTCATCTTGTTGTCTAATGCCTTCTCTTCTGTCTGCACACAGCTGGCAGGAGGCTCAGGAGGAGCTGCTGGAGTTTCAGGAGGGGAGCAGGGAGCTGGAGGCTGAGCTGGAAGCGCAGCTGGGCCAGGCCGAGCATCGCTTGAAGGATCTTCAGTCTGAGAACCAAAGACTCAAGAATGACGTTGAAACACTGAAGGTAACTACGTGTTAGATATCTGGAATAAGTGTTGCATCCTGTTCGTGACTGGTGGAAAATCCACACTGGTTAAAATCCACCATTAACAAATCTCTCAAATGTTTCTCTCTGTCATCATTCTTTTTTTAATAGCAGTGAACATTAGGTGACACTTAGATATTTAGAGTTTCTGACTTCTCAACTGAAAAAAGGTGATTATGTATTTGTGAGTTGTAGTTATTTTAGCCATTACACCCTTGTTAAAAATAGTCAGAGCCGAAACCTTGAGTGAAGCAGCCAAGGCCGGCCTGAGTAACCATGTAGAACCATGAAACAACAGTAGAAACAGTTACAGGCCAGAAACTTTGAGCGATATTTTTATCTGCTCACAACATTTTCACAAACACCCCCGGCATGCAGCAGGAATTTTCAGCTAAGTTGTTGTAGAGAGGCTGGTGCTGTGTACAGTCTGTGTTCCAGCTGGGCCTAGTTTGGCCCACAGGAACCCTTCCACAACCCGGCCAATCAGAACAGAGTGGGATGGGGGGAAGATCACATAATCTTGATCACTGGAGCTCAGAATAAAAATAAACCCTAATTTACCGTAATATGGTCAATTTAAGAGATATGGGGAAAAAACAAGATTTAATTGGGTTTATATTTGATAAAATGCTTTTGAATCGCATCTTTACATTTTCTGGATCTGGAGCCATCTGCATTGTTTCATTTTTGAATTGTCTGCTGGAACCATCTGGTATTTCACAAAATAAATGAACAACATCAATATGTGAAAAGAATTTAGATAACAATCATATTAGTCATTAATGTTCTCAGTTAAAAGTTTGTATCCTGACCATCAGATTCTGAATCACTGATCCTGTTATAACTATAAATGCATGCAAATGTATAATATGTAGTAGTATATGTATGTAGTTTATGTATTTTTGCAGCCCTGACAACACATTATGCTTTAAACTAAGCAGATACAGCATGTTTCCATGTCGTGCCCTTGACATAAATATTTGATACTTTTTTCACTCGTCCTTGAGAGCAGTGAGGAGAAGTCAAGTCCCACTGCAACAGCTGCTGCTCCCCTGGATGCAGTTGCACTCAGGACTTATTTATTTTTTCTGCTGGTCCCTGCAGCTTTGCCTATGTGGTTATTTGTAAGAGGTGCTAGCTTGGTGCCTTATATCAGATATCTGAGATGGTCATGGCAGTTAGTGAGTAAACGTCCTATCTAAATGATAATTTCACTTGAGGAAGGTGCTGAGACATCTCTCTTTTCCAGTCTTAGCACCTGCCCTGTCTTCAACTGGCTGATCTGTCTGACCCTCATAAATAATGCATCCTAATGTCTCTCATTCTGGTTCTCGCTCCATAATTACCAAAAGTCGAGGGGGAGGGGCACAGTTCACAGTCCAGCAGGGAGGAGATGAATGCGCCAAGGTGTCTGGCAGGTTTTGAAATTAACAGATAAGTTGCAGACTCAACACATAAACTGGATAGATTCCTTTTATTTTGGGGAGAAAACCTTAAAGTGGTAGTTTTCTGGAACAACACCGCTCTTCTCAATGTTCATAAGACTCATTTTAGCAGCAGTGGTGACGGTTTCCAACGCAAAAAAGACAAAACATCAGAGAAAAACTTTTCTGTAAGTTGTTGCAACAACAATTTTTGTTGTTGTCGGAGAGATTTGAGCTTTTTGTCTATCTGTCTACGATTAGGAGGTGAGTCTGTGCTATAGAGGTGCAATAGCATTACATAAAATAATTGCAGAAAGAAAAAAATTCAGATATATAAATCCAAAAACAGAGCATTTCTGAGAATATTCAGACTTTCACAAAACTTGGGAATGTTAAAAACATAAAACGTATTTTATCAAAACAGAAACTTTCAATATGTTACCCTAAAAAAAAAATCATACAAAATAATATTTTATTAAATACATCACCATTTTAGAAAACAGTATTAGGAATATTTTTTTATTGTAAATAAATATACAGCAGTTGTATGACTGAGATGTCCTGAATGTGATGCAGAAAACTGTGGTGGCTGCTGCTGATTCAGAAACCACAGTAACAGCAGATATAGGTCAGACATACAGACAGGCCCGGCAGTATTTACCAAGCTGAGTGTCTGAGAGTTGGCCGATATATAGGTCACACTTCACATCCGCTGCGTTACAGCGCAGAGGGCGGAAAATGAGCGGAGCACTGAAAAATGGATGATCGGTTCTAGTTGGTGTGTGTTGGGAGCTGTTAAATCATGTCCTATATGAAGCACTCCTGCCCAACATGTTTTCTTTCCTCCCCTCTGTTCCTCCTACAGGAGAAACTGGAGCATCAGTACTCTCAGAGCTACAAGCAGATCTCCATACTGGAGGACGACCTCAGCCAAACCCGCAGTATCAAGGAGCAGCTCCACAAATACGTCAGAGAGCTCGAACAGTCCAACGACGACTTAGAAAGAGCCAAAAGGTCTGTTCTGGCTATTAATGCTAACTGTTTAAATAAACCCTGAGATACGGATCTTTTATTAGTACTCTAATCATTAATAAACACATTTGCCTTTTTACTCTTTCAGAGCTACAATTGTGTCTCTGGAGAACTTTGAGCAGCGTCTGAATCAGGCCATCGAGAGGAACGCCTTCCTGGAGAGCGAGCTGGATGAGAAGGAGTCTCTTCTGGTGTCAGTGCAAAGATTAAAGGATGAAGCCAGAGGTGATTATTGACTAGATTTTACTAATGAGCCAAACTGTCAATCACCGCTCCAGCTCACTGCCATGTGGGCCCTCTTCTTCGGTCATCAGTGACTGGTAAAACGTCTGGTTTACCACAGATTTAGTTTGTCAGCAGCTCTTTGTTTTCCTTCTGTAGACCTGCGACAGGAGCTGGCTGTACGAGAGAGGCAGGCAGACGTAACCAGGATGTCTGCTCCAAGTTCTCCCACACAGGACAGTGTCAAGATGGACACTGCCGTGCAGGCTTCCCTCTCCCTCCCTGCAACCCCACTGAGCAAAGGTCTGGACAATGCCTTTGCCAACCCAACAGGTAACCTGTCTTCTTTATGCAACCAAATTAAAATGTCCTTTATTCTTTTTATTTTCATGTAAAAACACTGAGCTGCTGAGTTTCTCAGTTATTTATTTTTAAAGAAGCAGAAGAGAAGAAAGAGGAAGAATCTTAAAGAGACTTAAATAATCCAATGTTGGCTGAAGGTTAAGAATAAAAAGCTTTTGAATTGTAAAATGTCCATCCAGAGTTTGTCAGCACATTTGGAAACGCTGGTGTCTTAAAGTGACTTTAAGTGATAGACATATTTTTCTGCTTCATTTATTGTGTTTTGCAGTGTTTAGGTTTACTTTTCCTGTGCCTCTAGAACAGGAGTCGTTCTTTATTGTCTGAAGAGTCATTTTTAGCCAGAAAAAATATGAGATATGGAGAGAAGCCTCCCGATTCTTCTACAGTCTGACATCCATAGAGACTTAATAAAAGTCAAAGAAACTGAGGTATTCTGCATTTGTTTAGTGAGTGTGAGACAGGGTCTGAAAGCTGCAGAGTTCAGAATAAAAGTGCCGAGGGTGTGATACTAAAAGAGACTGGACTTTGTTACAGAGCAGTGCCGTCAATCTCTTGCAGTGGTTTAAGCCTTGTGCGCTACTTTGTTCACCATTATTAGTTGACAAAGATCTGGCAGATCTGGTTCACAGCTTCTCTTTCTCTTTTCCTGGACATGGTTGTCAATTTTTACTTTCAAGGGTGAAATGTATAAAAATAAATCTCACAATGGAAAGAGAACTTACAGTAAGGTACAAATGTCAGAGACCTCCTGGAAAATCTGTGATATTTTTATGGAAACCTGGAAATAATCAGAAAGTTTGAACAAAAGGGAACCAGTCCAAGTAAAGTAAATCAACAACAGAACAGAAACGACAAACAGAAAAACAGAAAGTCATGGACTGGGAGCAGTTGGTACTTTCTGGACACTTTCTGGAAACTGGTTCAGTTTTATCCAAAGCACAACCAGACTGCAAAGTTTCTTAGTGACAATTTTATAGAAAACATGTTTTGATTTGTCTCTCCTCTTTCCTGTCCAGTGCTGTCAAACGGCTACGGCAGCAACTCGCCGTTGACTCCCTCTGCAAGAATATCAGCCCTCAACATCGTCAGCGATCTACTTCGCAAAGTCGGGGTTAGTCAGTCCCTCTCAGATGCTGTATTTATGTTTATAGGTTTCAGATTTCCTATTGTTTTCCATTACATCAGCAGTTTTATGTAGAAACATCTTCTCGTGTCTGTCCACAGGCTCTGGAGTCAAAACTTGCTGCATGCAGGAACTTCGCCAAGGACCAGAAAGCCAGGAAGGCGTATGCGCTCGACAACAGCAACGCGCTCAACGCAAACACAGCCAACTACTGCCAGTCGCTCCACACGTCATATTTCGATAAAGCGTAAGGGAACTTCTCAGTCATTAGTGAGGGATAATCAATGACTTTAAAGAATCTTGCAGCGCAGCATCATACCTTCATTCTTGTCAGATGTGTTTACTGGATGCCTCAGGTGTGATGTTGTGGGAACAGGTTATCTTTTATGAATTTTGTCATGTGGCGGATGAATAAGCAGGAACCGATATCTGAGCTTTGTGCATTTTTTTTCTCAGCAGGACAGAGATGGTCACATTCCCTGCATTGATTCTGGGTAATCACAGCTCCTCTGCATGCTGCTGCTAATTTTAACAAGCCTCTTTATTCATGTAGAATTAAGAAATAACTGTGTCTGTGGGTTCAAGGAGCCCTTTGCCGTTAATTATTTGAAGGTGATGGTGGTGGTGTATTGGTGCTGGAAATTTTCCATGGTCTTTTAACTCTAAAGTGACTTAATAGATTCCTGTCTATTTATGAGGTGACTTGTTTAGCTTCTGTTTTAGCACCATTGTAGATCAGACTATTAACTATAGTTAACAAAATAATTATGCAGGCATGTGTGTTTTTTTAATCCATTTGTTGATTAAACAGAAATTGCATTTGGGGAAATTGGTGTTTAAGCCTTTTGGACTGGGTTTATTTTGCTTGGGACAGGACCTGGACTGGTTTGTGATCTTAATCCCATCCAGAAAGTGTATATGTGGAAGGCCCAGTTTGAATATTGAGCTGCAAACACGGGTTTGCTGGGTTTGCTGGTTGCTGTCTGGTTTCAACCAAGGACGCTGTTATACATCATCCACCGTCAGTCAGATTTTTAAAAGACATCTGAATAAGCAATCGAGCACCAGAGCAGCAGATGTATCCACAATAAAGCTGCAATCAAAAGTAGTGCCAAGTTGTGAAATCAAGATACTTGTAGAATTTTGCAATAAATTCTATATTGAATAGATTAACACAATTGATAAATCCTGATTGTTTTGCTTCCCTAAGAAAAACAGAAATTTACTCAAGTATTGCTACAGAAACTCTGGTGTTGCATAGAAATTTTTCACAACATTCCTTGACTTGGTTTGACAAATAGCTTTTGGTTTTAATTTTACTGTGCTTTATTAAAGCTATTGTTCATCCTCCTAAACGGTGCTTTCCAGAGTCGTGAGCCAGGCCAAAACCAAACAAGGGGGGGAAGCCGGTCATAGCACGAGTATGAACAGAAACCAGCAGAACCCGTCAGTCAGGCTATAACTCTTCTAACTCTCCAACTTCCTTTCCAGTTTCTGCATTCAGGTTCCATTTTTAGCAACATGCATAGCTCATGTTTCTTATTAAGCAAACATATTTTCTATCTAGACACACCGGTGGCCTCTGTGTGTGAAGAGACAGTTTGAAAGAAACTATTATGTGTGAATATCTGATAAATGTCTGATTTAATTTCTCATATATGGAAGCCTCTTCCCACGAAGTAAAGAGAAAAGGGTGCATGAAATGTTAGAAATCACAGAACCAAATATACAAAGTCAAGATACTGACAGTGTTTACATGCTCTTAAGTAACCAGGTTACAGGCTGTCCTTAAAATTGACTACGTGTTAGGCTACACAATAAAAGCTTCCATCTGAGGGCAAAGTCGTCTGCTGACAATAATGGCTTGTTTAAAAAAGGAAAAAAAAGCAGAGCCTTCTTAGTATTTTGCACCCCAGGCAACTGCCCATGGCAGGAGGGCACAGTCAAGCTCTAATGGGCCTCCATATGTTTTAGCTTGTTTATGTATATTAATATGTTTACTGAAAAGAAGCTACTGTTATTACAAAACAGTCAGCAAAAAAACTTCTCAGTAATGTGCAGTATACAACATCTATCTAAAGAGAAGCGATACCGGTCATACCAGACTAACAAGGTTGTAGCAACAACAAAAAAGCTTCATAATTCACATTTTCTTTAACAACAAGCTTATCAGTGGCACCTGGTTGTCCCAGCAACAAACCACAAAAGATCCCAGGCAAAGCTCTTTAGCACAAATGTCCCCAAAATGGTGGAATGAGCTACTAAAGTCTGCACCCTGTTGATAACTGTTGAAAACAGAGATCTTTCAAAACTCCTTTGCATCGTGTCGCTATGTGTGAAACTCAAACTCTTCTTCTACCACTTTACCTTCAATGTTTGCTTAGTTTCTGCTGCTTTTATTCGTCACTTGTAAGTCGCTTTGGATAAAAGCGTTTGCCAAAGGACTAAATGTAAATGTAAACAGGAATAATGTGTAAATTTTTATTTTTAGTTTTCATTGAATTTGTCTTGAAACTTAAACCATTAGAAAATGTGATTATATCAGGGTTTGTTTTCTATAGGTTCCATTTAATTAACCCAAGGCTTTCGAGACCTTTCTGTTTAATTGTTACCTTCTTATTTTTATTTTTGCAGCAGGACCATGAATGGACTAGAACCTGGTAACCTCACGGCCATCACCGCCCCTCCTGCTGCCTCCTCCCCAGGCTTAGTGCCTCTCGCTGTGTGATGGTAACCCTAATCCCGAAAAAAAACCCAACCTGGTACCCACTGCCCTGCAACAGAAAATCACATCAAAGAAGAGTCTAGAAAAAGAGAGACAACACAAACGGCTATAAAATACTGCAAAACATGGTTGTACTGTTTCTCCTTGATCCCCTGTTGTTCTGACTCAAACCTTATTCATTGTTCCTGCTGTAATTATGGTCTGTCAGTATATTTCTGTGTTACTGTATTTGCTACCTACACATGTAAAGATTCCTTAAAGGGTAGGTTAGACAGTTTTTCTTGCGGTAATCTTTCCTATTGTTCCGACATTTAGAAGATTCCTTTTAACAGAGTATTAATCCATCTGTAGGATGTTGGTTAGCGCAGTTTGCAAAAGCTTATCTGAAGCTAATATGATCAATAATCAGATTAAGTAGATATGTGCCAAATATTACAAACAAACTTCTTTCCAGGAAAAAGGAATGGGATTTCTATTAAACAGAATGCATCTTTAAGAGATACTGATTTATTATCAAACACACAGAGACACTTTGGTTCTGTATTGACACCGGTTTGAACATCCTAAATACTCAAACTCAGTCAACCGCTGCAGCCAGATTAACTTCAGATAATCTTTGGAGTGTAATTTCGCACAAAACAAAGCCTGTGAGTTTTGTCCTCATCACTTAAGATAAAAGAGCAAAAGGAAAAAATGTTTCAGTGTTGATATGTGTACCTGACTTTTAGTGAAAAACTGTGGACCCTACTTTAAGGTTCTCCCCTGGATTGTGAAATGAGGACATCAAATGATCTGAGAAGGGAATTATTATGCAATCAGTGACTTTTAGCTGCAAATTCCGACGTTAAAATAAACTCTTGTTATTTAAGCAGCTTTTTGCCACAACAGCAATAACTTAATTTACAGTAATGAGCAACAGATAAGTGCACTCACATCCACTTTTCAACAGGTCTAATGGCTTGTCCTGAGTAATTGTCTGCATGGTGTTTAACTCCATCAGTTATTGATGAGCCTGTAATTTGGTTTCAGAGCAGGGGAGTCTTTGTGTCATTGTGGTGAGTCAAACACAACATCTAACTTCTGAATTATGTGACATGATGTGTATAATATTGGTCATATTGATCGTTATTTATAGGCAGCCACCGAAGTGCTGCTGTCGTACTGTTGACACCAGTTAACCAGCGTTCTTGTATTCTATAGAAATGTTTTCGAATCTGGCGTTTTTCCTGTTTATTAACCATTTTCAGTACAGTACAATACAAAAGAAGCAGGGGAAGCACTTTGAACTGAACTTAATCTGTCACTTTTTTCATTTTCATTCAAGTGCAATATTTGTTTATTGTTTGTCGATTTAATTTATTTCAGTTTCTTTTATGGCATGTTTTAATAAAGAAGCAATTACAGTCCATGTATTATGTTTGTGATGTCTAATCAATTCTCACTGTGGAGGAAATTATGGCAGCAACGATCAGTCAAGTTGATAGAAAATTTGTAGATAAAAAATTAACCAGTAACTGTTGTAACGACTGATGTATAACTTCAGCCAAGCAGAAATCTCTGGTTCTAAAATATGAACATCTGCTGTTTTTAATGTTATTTTTTAATCATTTTTAGTTTGACTTCTCAAAGACTAGTTAAAAGTCTCATACCCCTTTTGGTGATAAAAAAAAACAACAAAAAGCTGATGCCTGATGTCCCCAGAACATGTAAATTTTCATGCTGATAAAATGTGCAGATCCTTGTTTCTGTGCTGGCTGAAAATTTGTGCATCTGTTGTGAGTCTGTCTCTGGAACAACTGGTTTCAGCTACGCTCTCCCCTCCCCCGTTTGCTGATGTACCTCCCCTCCCATGTTCGTAAAAACGGTCAGGCTGCCAAGAACAGCCTGGATGTAGTCATTTAGACACATCCTCTAGTCAACCATAGACAGTTCTGATGTGAAACTAGCAAAAATTTCTCCTGCTTCCACAAACCGACCATCACACATAGTAAATTCTGCATAGTAAAATCTTTTTTTCCCCAATCTGTCAGTTTAATATTTAAAATAGTGAATTTGCAGAAAATTGCAAAAAAATACTACAGATAATACAAAATAGCTGAAAACTGAAAATTTAAGAAGTGTTGAAATTTTTTAAATGCTGATAGATTTTTCTTTCAATTTACATAATAATTTTTAAAAATTATGGAAACATTTTTGAGAAATAATACTGACTGTTATATAGCATGCATGAGATACTAAAAGTTATGCTTCTGTCTATTAGAAATCAAATATATCAAGCATCACAGCTAAAGTGACGTTTTTAAGCTTTGTACTTTTAATCACTTCCAAGAGAAATATTACACTTTTTACTTGACATTTGACAACTTTAGTTACTAAGTGCTTTTCAGATTAAGCATGCACATGCTACCTGTAAAGCAGACAGAGTTATATAATAATTTGTAAAAATAAACTATATTTATAAATTACAAAACACTGTTTAATCCATTAAATTCTGTGGAAACATTTTAGGACATTTTTCTGGTAAAGCTTTTAGAGTTAAACTGTTTCAGTGCAGGACTTTTACCAGTAATTAAATATTTCCAGACTGCTGTGGTTCTACAATAACTGATTCCATCTCACCACAGCTGATGAAATCCAGATTTTCTTCAAGTACATGGCCATCGGTGTGGATTTATTTCTGTGTGACATGAACATCAGTCAGCAGTCTCTTCACACCAGCTTGAATTTTGTGGTACACAAATTTGAACTACATTAATGTGCAGGTTTAATGCAACTAAAGCAGATTCAAAAAAGATTATGTTGAGGGATTAGGCAACTCAAGCAAGTTTAAAAAGTGGAAACAAACCAACAGGAAAACGCATGAAAATCTAAAATGAGGAGTTCTAAATATGAACGGCCTTAAAAAGCAGTTAAACTTCCAAAAACATCAGCATATTAAGTCATAAGCAACACTGTCCTCTGTTGGACAAACGTGTAAGTACAAGAAAAAGTAAATGTCATTTTATGGCTTTATTTATGAATAATTAATAATCATGTCTCAAAACAGACACAAAATAGCTGATTACACAGTTAATTGGTGTCAATTCTCTAAAATTCATTTAAGGAACAAACAGCTTGTTACATGTTTCCAGCTCAGACATTTCTGTTTACTGGAAACTGATGTGTGAGGATTAGTCAAAGCCACTGTGTAAATGCTGCACAGTGTTTAAAAGGTGTCTTTGTGTAAGCGAGTCAGTGGGATGTACTGTACGTAGCCTCCACATCTGTAGACCTGTTCAACATGATCTCTGCCTCAGTAGTTTCTGTGGTGCAGCAACAGTTCAGATGTTCCCTCCTTTCTTCAGCGACGCCACCTCCTCCATCTGCTGCCTCCTCCTCTCCAGGACCTCCATCCTCTTGGCCTCGTTGCGTTCTCGCTCCTGGGCCCTGAGCTCGTCTATGTCCTCAAAGAACCTGTGCCTGCACAGAGGGCGAAGAGTTAAACTGACGGTTCACTGTGAAACTGGTGTAAGGCACAGGTACGGCATTTTAAATCATTTGAGGGAAGTGTATTTACCTGTAATACCACTTTTTCAGATTTTACCAGTACTGTTAAAATATATACTGGCGGAGAAACAAAGTCAGAATATAAATATTAATAAAGATTTTTATTTTTTAACTAATCGATAAATTACTATATTTGAGCTGATTATTACTTTTTTTGTGAAAATCTTTGAGTTCGGGCTGTAGGTAGGACTAATACTTAAGTATAAGTATGCTGAGTTTTGACTCAGGAGCATATAATATTTAATTGTTGTAGTTAGATGTAGTTTTTTTAACCTAAATATTATTTGGTGCCGTTAGTATTGGTACTGTAAAAAGACACTTTATTTACATTTAATGCTGCTTTCTATATTTCTGCTCCACTATGTGCCACTACCTGTAACTATATGTTTTTACTAAAATAGGATTCTGTATTATTAGTTTTATTAAAGCAGAACTTCTCCTGCAACTCATATTATATAACTAATTTAAATTACCTTCATGTTTTTCTAGTAATACATATATTTGACAAATATAAAATAATCTGAATAACATCTGCTGCACAGCAGATTCAGCACCAGTAGCAGGAGGGTGCACAGTCGTGTAAAAGGAAAATGCTGTTAATTTTGTGTTTGACTTTTCCAGGTGACATATAACACAAACAAAACCACAAACTGTGCAACTCATCGTACCTGTTTAAGAAAGCAGCAGCAAGTCCAACAATTATTGTCCCAAACAGAACGGGTTTGGTCAGACGCTTTGTAGCGGACAACTTGTGTGGATTCATCGCAACTAAATTGAAGCAGCTGCGGCAGAAATTAAACCAGAAAATTGATAATGCGCATGATATTTTCATCTGACCTCTGAAGCCTCCATTATCTCTGTGGCGCACACCCCTCTCCACGAACTTCCGTTTCCGTATATTATTAACCAAAATGACCCCAAAAAACATTATAATAGACTTTTAACCACCCGTGTGAAAGATATATGGTAGACAGAAATATGCTTAAAACGTGTTAAATGACATTTAACCTAATCAGACATTGTTTTAAAACTGATAACGTTCAAGCGGAACGTTGTTCTTACCGCGGACACATTTCAGGGACGGACCAAACCCGGAAAACGGTTGAAAATAAATACACTGGCTGTTTGTTTTTTTTTTAAAACTAAATTAACTGGTTATTTTGCTTAATTGTCTGTTTGTAATTTAAGCTTTAAGTGAACATTATATTTAATATGTGGAAGAAAGACTCGAAAGGCTCTGACCGGTTTGAATATTTACAAACTCTGGTCACTGAATTCCAGGACACTGACAGTGAAGGTAGGTAACGTTAACTAGCTAATGCTAGTTAGCTCATGTTAAATGTTATCACTTATTTAATCATTAATTTCCATAAAGTATATCACAGAGAACACTAGATTGATTCTGTTGATAACATAAATGTGCAGCTGTGGTGCAAAAATGCCTCAGAAATAAAGTCTGTGAATCTAAAACTTTCAGATTTTAAGTTTAATTCCTGAACAGATTCAAGGTGGAAGCGACTTTACAAACATTTCTTCTGAGAAACTACTTAATAAGCAAATGTTACACCTGTTCAACAAAATAATTTAAATGAAGGAGTATTTACTAGTAACACAAGTGTGATGCAAACTGCAAACAAACTTTCAAACATGACAAAATGTTTTTGCACTAATTAATGGTCAAATATTTATTTTACTAGATAATTGGTGTGAAACAAAAATGGACAGAGCTGATTTGAACTGCTTTATGTACTGACATAATGGTTAACCCATCATAATTTATCGTTTGATCATATTTCACATTAAGAATCTTCATCTGCACGTAACTAAAAGAGTATTTCCCCCAGTACTGTAGTGAGTATATGACCAACAAGTGGAAATACTGCAGTACAAGTACTTTAAAATTGTGCTTAAACAGCGTATTGAACTGAAGCTGATTCCTCAAAACACATTATTAGGCTGTAGTTTTTGATGCTTCAGTGCTTTATAAATAATCATCCGAGTGATTGAGTGACCAACTGACTGATTACACAGTAATCACACGTCTGTCATCACAAATTTTAAAATAAACTTGTCAGTGACCTCTGATCCAGAGCCTGTATTTGGTATATTTCTGTTCTGCGATCTTCTCTTACTCTGACAGTCTTTTATAATCTGATATCACCTCGTTTATGTCTATTTATCTTATATTTAGTTTTTGGTTGCTTACAAAACGTGTCATTTTATCAGAGGCGAAGGAGCAAGTGCTGGCTAACTTGGCCAATTTTGCATATGATCCGAAGAACATGGAGTATCTGAAGGAGCTGCAAGTGACTGATCTCTTCTTGGACATGTTGACTGAAGAGAATGAGAACTTTGTGGAGTTTGGGATGGGTGAGTATCACACCAACAAAAGCAAACGCCGTCTGCTAATGTAAAGCTGTCATCCTATAATCTCATTGTTAGTCACTTCTCTGTCCTCAGGGGGCTTGTGTAACCTCAGTATGGACCCTGAGTGCAGAGACATCATCCTGCAGAACGATGGGATCAGCTTAGTTACAAACTGTCTGTCTAGCCAGAGGGAAGAGGCCGTCCTGTCAGCCATCACCACCCTCATGAACCTCATAACGCCTTTGTCACGTTCTCACATCACCGATCCGGCCATTCTGCAGTGCATGCTGCGCTTCTCCCTCTCAGAGAGCCCTCGCCTGCGCAACCTGGCCGCTGTGTTTCTGCAGGACTGCTGCACCGAGGAACAGGTGGCCCGAGCGGAGCGGCAGATGCAGGGACAGCAGACAGCGGTCGGGATCCCACTGCCCAAGGACTAAGTTACAGCTGAGGTACTAATGTGGGAGACTTTTTTTGTAGTGGACACGTTTGCTCTCTGTGAGAGTTTATCATAGCAGCGATCTTACACCTCATGGCCAAAAGCTTGTGGACACCCGAGTACAGTATTATATCTACATATTTGTTTGGAACTTTATCATTACAGTTACAATCAGGGTTTGTGATTGTAAATAAAATGCCTCTAATAAGGCAGAAAACTATGGGAAAATATATTGCGATTGCAACTTCTGTGCAATTTTTTATTTAATTTAATTTTTCTGGGTTTTCAGTCTGACTGAAGTACGTGCGTGAGGACGTGCTGTACCATTTGTTCAGGATGTTGACTGAGGCCTAAAACGCAGCTTTATTTTCTGTGTTAAAGGGCAATCATGTCTTTATTTATTTTTTAAAATGTATTTGAATTTGAATTTGCATCTTTGCAGTTTAAAATTGCTCTTTGTTAAATTGTGACATTGATATTCGCGACACTGAAAACAACTAATTGACTCTAATGTTAGAACACAAGCAAGACAGGAATCTGTGTTGCAAAAACCTAAGAGCGCTGCGCTTTGTGGTTGTTGATTAAATGAGCATTTACCTGCTGCTGCTGCTGCATCAGCCTCGATTCTTCCAGTCATCACCACACGTGACAACACATGAGATTAGCTCACTGTCTGTGCTTGAATTCATCCCAGTGCCGCTGGATGGGATTAAATTCAGATCTCTGCAAGTTCTTTCAGACTAATCTGGGAAAAACATTTATGGATTTGGCTTTGGGACAAATACAGAAATAAACTTCAGAACTTTTAATCTTATATTGTATTCATATTTTGTGTCTGTAGCTTCTGTTACACTTTTTCTGCTCTTGTGCGTCAGTCTCATTCTCTCAGATCTTTATTAAAGTGTGATGCTCTTTATTACCACACGAGGGAGACTTGGTAAAGTGAAGGGCTCTACTGATGCCTGCAGCTAGTGACAGCACATGAGTACTTGAAATCAATGCATCACAAAAACATCCAATTTAGTCGACTTACAACTTGGAAAGTGAGTATTAAGAGAGGGAAGGGCTAAACGATGTCTGTAAACCAGGCTCAGTCTCAGTACTGTTAATGTCATTACCTGTTCTTCCTTAAAAATGTACATTCCTTTGGGTTTAACATCCAGGGCGATGCCAGCGCACCTGGCACTCTCGTCAAGAATACAATGTCCTGAAACTTTAAAGCCAAAGCCAAAATATGTAAAATAAACCTTGAGGTTTCCCATTAAGAGCCAGGATCACAATTTTTCTTATTCTGGGCTTAAAAGAGCTATTTCTGGGCTGAGTCCTTCAGGTCTAGACAGAAGACGACATCCGATCTCGAAGCCCAGCATCAGTTGGACTGCACATGTAGCTCAGTCAGACTTAAAAGGAAATTCTTTACAGGTTTGTGTGTGTGTGTGTGTGTGAGTGTGTGTGAGTGAGAGAGAGAGAGAGAGGTACTTGCTCATTTTCAATGCCACAAAGTTCTCATTTTCCATCAGGGTGTGTGTGTGTGTGTGTGTTTCTTAATGGCATTCCAAGGGTTTAAGATTCGTGTACCTGCCATCGAGATCAATAAAAATACCTTCATTCTTCCCGTAAAGAGAGAAACACCCATGACTGGTTTTAATAAAGTGGTACAAAGTTTATTTCAAGTTTAATTTTTAAAAAAAGATTTTACAACTTTATGCAGGATAAAAAAATAAAAAGGAAACAGTGGAGAACTGAGCGGCTCAAGCTTGTTCTTCACTATCTTGTGTTTGAAAGGACATCGGCACATTTATGGATCGTTTAAAGTCTGTTCATTGCTATTAAACATACAGGTTATGATTAAACAGTGGGATGTTAAAGGATAAAACAGTTTGTTGTACTCCACCACCAGCCCATTGATTCCTACCTGTGAAGGTAAAGATTTCCACTCACTGGTCACTTTTTTAGACAAACCTGTACAATTTAATACAGTACAAAAGCTCTGCCCTGAATTCTATTCAACTGCATCAGGTGTACCTAATAAAGTGGCCAGGGAGTGTATAGTTTTAGCTTTTTAAAAAGCAGCTCAGCAAGTTGAACTGCAAACAACAGCTTACTAAAGCTTCTTAAACGTTGAGGCTGAATTGTGTTTGACATGAATCAGCTAACGAATAAAAACCCTAAAAATGCAACCTGAGAAAAAAATATATCCAATAATCCATCTGGGAGAACAAATAAGGCAAATGGATACCGTACGCCGACTTAATCCCGACATTTGCTAAGTACGTTAAAATACGCAGGGTGGGCATCATAATCAAGTAGTGAAGTAAACATAACAAAACATTGTGTGACACTGTTATTCAGGGGTCTGATTAGTGTAACTGCTTGACCAGAGCCACAGTAGAGCTGTAAACTCTTATCGACAGACAAATTACTGTACCATCAGTGAGGTTATTATAGGGTCAGAGTTAAGACAGACAGAGAATAATGAGAAGAGAAATAATGTCTATAGTTATCCTTCTAACATGTGGTTACAGGGGGATGCAAACAACCGTTTGGCTTTAGCATGTGGCCTCTTACGCATCCGTCACATCTACACAAGGCTCAGGCTGTCTGTTATTATTTCTTGAGTGTTGTAGGATGTTGTGGAGGCTGCGTATGACATCCCAGTATCCAAAAGGCTGTTTGTGGTACGTGATATACAGTAATTTAATCCTCCGTCCGTGAGAGGAATCTCTCATTTTTCCTTCTTCAGTCCCAGCTGCTTCTCAGCCTGTTCTCGTAGCTTGTGCTTCTGGATCTGGAGAAGAGAAACAAGAATGAACAACTAAAAATGTTGACGTGTTAAAACTGAGCGTTGTGACGATAAATACAGTGCGATGTGGTAAGTCATAAAGTGCTGTTCCTACATTACTTTAACACAAATCAACGTGTCAGAGCGCTAAAATATTGTGACTTGTACAGGATTTATCTTTCCTGAATCACTAAATGTCTGTAAAAGCTAATGTTTTCTGCAGAATACTGATACAGAACGAAACGTATTAATGCAACTAATGATTACAGGTGAAAGATAAAAACTAATAAAAATGGAAATGCCCACAATAGGGCTGTTTATTGGCAAGAATCTGATGATATGTATTATGATAAAGGAGTTAATATACTGTGATACTGTAAGCACCACCATAAATTCAGAGAAAAAAAACAACATCCACAATGCTGCCATCTAGTAGTCTGGAGTTTAAACCCAGCACAAAATGAATGTCACGAATCTTAAATTATCAAAAATCATTACAGTGTTTTTGGGAATCGATACAGTATCACACAAAACTATATCATGATACTCAAGTGAGTTTTCTGCCCCTAAAGCCCATTTTACGTCCTTAAAGTCCAACACGAAGTCTTCAACAGTCCAAAACTGTTGATTTTCATTCATGGGCCGAGATCTGATCCATATGTTTATATATGATTTCTGACTTTTGTTGTTGTCAGATCAGAATTCATGTGTTTTTCTTTTACATCTCACTCGTCTGCACATGAAAACACTGACTGGATAAATCTGGTGAAATAACAAAACACGTTGAGCAGGTAAAACTACCTAACTGATCCTTTTCCCTCCTGCCTGGGATCTTTCAGACACAACATCAGGTCTACAGTGTATTATGTTTTGACAGAAACACAATAACCAGAGGGAATTTATCAACCTATTACAGCAGCTGCTGGTTACAGATGTGTTTTTACTCTGGATGCCATCGTAGTAAAATAAACCTCATTTGTCATTTAGAGTAATTATATGCTGCAGCATATCAGTTCAGCTAGGAAGCTAGAATTTAGAAAATTACCTTTCCAGTAACAGTGAGTGGGTAGCTGGTCACAAAAAGTATATAGCGAGGAATCTTGTAGTGGGTGATCTGAAAGGAGACGATGGAGGCGGTGAGCAGAGTCGCCCGAACTGATTAAAGAACGAATAACGTGTAATATAATTATTTACAGCTCACTGTGAAATGCTAAACCTCACCTGCCCCTTGCAGTAAGCTTTGATTTCTTCTGCAGTGCAGTCTTGTCCGTCTACCAGTTTGATACAGGCGCAGACCTCCTCACCCATTCTGTAATCCTCAACTCCAACCACCTGATAAACAAACAGAGGGAGAAAAATGTGATGGTCTGCAGCAACGGCGAGAGAGGCAGTTAGTCACACACACAAACAGGAAACAAACAACACTGTACACATACGCATGCCATCTTTAATGATACAGACGGATGAGGATTTGTAACTGCAGCCATTGACACGGTGAAACCCACAGATCCTCCTGTCCCACACTCGCTGGGGCATGTTTCTACCTTTCACAGACTCCCTAACGGTGTGCCGCAGGGCTCAGTTCTTGGTCCTCTTCTTTTTTTAATATATACTACATCTCCTATCTCTGCTTAACCTCTCCAAGATAGAAGATCTAGTCTTTCCATCTAGACCTTCAATACAACACATCAGCATTAACATTGGGTCTTCAGTGATTGTCCCCACTAAGTCTGCTAGAAACCTGAGAGTCATCGCTGACAACCAACTGAGCTTTACAGACCACATCTCCCGTCTTTAGGCCGTGCAGATTTGTCCTATGCCTTGTTGACTGGGGCACCGGCAACCACAACCAAACCCTCTACATGATCCAAAACGCAGCAGCACATCTTATTTTGAATCAGCCAAAAATGACACGTCACACCACAGCTCAGATCTCTGCACTGGCTTCCTGTAGCTGCATCAGGTTCAAAGCTCTGACTCTTTCTACAGAGTGGTCGACTCAACTGCACCTGTCTACCTCAACTCCCTCATTCACAATCCCTCTCGCCCACTGCGCTCTGCCAACGAACGGCGTCTGGTGGTTCCATCACAAAACAAAAGCTCTTCAGTTCTGTGGAATGAGCTACCGAACTCTGCATGGTCAGCAACCTCACTCCCAATATTCAAAAAACAGAACTTTTGCACATTATGCACTTAAATAATAATTTTTAAAATGTACTTAAATTAATAAATCTTGCACTTACATCTCAGATTCTTCTTCTCTCCTCACCTTTATAAAATGACAACGCGCCGTTTGAACTCACCTGTGCCTCCTTCACTTTCGGGTGTGTGTGCAGGAACTGTTCAATCTCAGCCGGGTAAATGTTCTCTCCTCCCCTGATGATCATGTCTTTAATCCTGCCCTCGATTCGACAGTAGCTGCACGAGTCCATGCTGCCGAGGTCTCTGGATTTTAAACACGCAAGAAAACCAAGAAACAGTAAAAGCATCAGCGACTGCCCATCAGTCTCCACATATTATACCATAATACCAAAGCAAATCAAAACAAGGTTTAAAAGATTTCTGCAAATGTATTAAAAGTCCAAAAGTCTCATTTACAAAAGTTCGTAGAGGTCTCCTTGGCCTCTAGAAGTAATTTTATATCCTTTGTGTCAGATTAATGCTTCATCTGGGCTCTTTAGTTTTTGTCCTGACTTGTGTGAAGTGTTGGATTTCACATCCACAGATGTGTGTGTGTGTGTGTGCCTTTCTAAAATGTGTAAAATATCTGAAAAACAGATTCACTTTTGTGATTAGCATAAGCATATTAAGTATTATTAAGCAGATTGATATGTGAAAAAGTGGTCAGAATACTTTCTGAAATAACTATATATTATATTGCATTCGGTTTTTTTTTGCTGTTGTATTAGTACCATGTGCTGCTTTCAGGAGACACAGTAACTTAGAGTTTCCACTCACCCAGTCTTGTACCAGCCTTCTTTATTGATGCACTCCTGGGTTTTTGTTTCATCGCCCCAGTACCCCAACATCACACAGAATCCTCTGACCATAATCTCTCCCGTCATTCCCAGTGGTACAATTTCTCCAGTTGTAGGGTTCACTACTTTGGCCTGTGGATGAGTACACTCACATGTATATTACTCAATTTAATGAGAATTTAATGTTCATTAATATTAAAAGAAAAACAATGTTTTACACATTAAGTTGTATCTCATCTCTTTATTTAAATAACTGCTAATGGGGTAAACAATGATAAATATTCATTTTTAGATACTAATGTGTGTTTTCATGATGAGCAGTATGTTTGTTTACCTCTAAGTGATCAATGATGTACCCGACTGTCTCCATCTTTCTGTCCATGCTGTCTGTTGGGGCGCTACAGAACGTCACAGGGCTGTTCTCTGTGGCGCCATATGCAATCTGTCAATCACACAAACACCATGTCAGAAGGAAGTAAAGCAGTTTGGGTTAAGTGGCACATTCAGTGGGACATAGAACATTTCAGAATCAGAATCAGAATCAGAAATACTTTATTGATCCCCGAGGGGAAATTGCTTTGGTCCCAGGTGCTCCATGCAAAAGTAGAATAGAGAACAGAACTGACATTATACATAATGACATAAATTAAATAGAATATGAATATGTACATAATGTAATATAATAATTTCTACTGCATTTTTAAAGCAGATCAACCCCCCGATGGTGGTGTTTTTTCTCCACTGTGCTCCAAAAGAAGACATATATAAGATATTTCATGTCTTATGTCAGAAAAAAACATGCCACCTTCTTTTTAATTCTACATTTTGTGTAAAAACATAAAAAAAATTTATTTAAAAAAAAAAAATTTTTTTTTTGATTGCAGCAGGTTTTGGTAAGTAAATACAACATAACTTTTTTTCCACTGTGCCATTATTTATTTAAGTAAATGAAGCCAAAAAGAAAAAACGTGGGCAATACCAAGTGCTCCCCATGAATAAATATAGTATAGTATAGATCCAATAAATAATGGCATGATGCAAAAAGTTATATGTTGTTGTTCTACGATCAAATGATTTTCATTCTGTTTTTACACACACACAAACAGAATTTAAAAAGAGGGCACTCATTTTTGCACATCACTGTATTTTTGCTGTCCAACTATTATGATTTTGGCAACAAATCACACCAGTTTAACAATTAACAACTCTACTTATGAACAGCACTTCAGAGGAAATAAAGTGTTCCTCTGTTAACTTTCTAAAACTCTGATACAGAGTCAAAAAGAAAATCCTTAAAATAAGAGACAGTGGTTGCATAAACTGTGCTAGTCTGTTGGTTTCAAGTCTGTTGGAAAATCAGGGAGGAGATGATATTCCCAATAAAATGCTAGATTTGTTAAGTAAACTCTAGATTCCATTATTGTGGGTGGGTCTGTCCATCTTGTAAATGCACCAACCTGAAGCCAAACCATCCTCTGACCTGAGCCAGTCAACTAAATCCTGCTTCGACTTTTCCAAAGCTTTTCTTATTACTAAAAGCCAGTGTAATGAACACCAAAAACACAGCTCTGTTCTCTGAGCTGAATTCTTTTACACACTTTTGCCAGTAACAGACCTTGCACTGTTGCAGTTGAAACCTGACAGCCACAATCATCGTAACAACTCGCAGGTTCCACATGAAAAAGACTATTACATAACACTGCGCTGCACAGGAATGTACAGTGGTTCATGTTCATTCCTCAGATGATGGAATTATCCTTTGTGATTGTTATGACTTGAAAAAGCATCTTGCCAAACATCTGGAGACTATTACAGGTTATAAAACAGGAGTGGCTCCTTTTCCTGCCACCGCAGACTGAATAACAATAGAGGCATTTGGCAAGAGTCCGCACATTAAACCTGACCTCATGCCACGTTGTTAAACATTCGGAACGGAAATTACTCAGGTGTTATAAAAACATATGAACCTGAGGTAGTGCAAAGCGTTGGTCTTTTTGTTTCGATTCGTCTGCACACGTGCATCAGTTTACGTTCTGCAAAAATTGAGCCAGTCTCCACAAGAATGAGTCCAATGTTGAGTCCGCCTCTTTTAGGGTTAAGTTCTCACAGACACTTGACTTCCTCCTGCAAACCTCTCACTCCAACACCCCGGCAAACCCTCCTAATTTTTTTCCACAAGTAAATGTTATAAATAGTGCCGTGTGTGTTCTGTTGACTGACCGTCCTCCTCTCAAAGCGAATGCCCCTCTGCACTGCCCACCCTTGCTCAGCCACTCACCTTTTCAGTCCTTCTCTCTCAGCTCGTTTCACCTTCAATACAAACACACTTCAGTTCAAACTTTTTTCTGTTTACAGCTCTTCTCTACTTCTCTCAGAGGCAGCGTACGGGATTTTCTGCTTGTTTTGTTCTACTAAAAGACTTCAAGACAACCCGACCAAGGCAGCGATATCCAGGCCCTTGTCAGGATGCGTTGCGTGAGCTGGCTTTTGCTAGGGACCTGCCTCCTGGTCCTGGGTCCCGCGGTGCAGGGAGCCCCGGGCCAGTGCCCGAGCTTGTGCCACTGCCACGGTGACCTCCAGCACGTCATCTGTGACAGCGTTGGGCTTAAGAAGATCCCTCGGGTGTCAGAGGCCACCCGTTTGCTGAACCTTCAAAGGAACAACCTGAGCAGCATACCCACGGGCGCCTTTACCGAAAGCAAAGGACTCATTTCTCTGCACATGCAGCACTGTCAGCTCCGAGAGATCGGATTCCAGGCCTTCAAGGGGCTGAAGAAGCTCATCTACCTCTACCTGTCCAACAATGAGATCAGCAACATCAAGCCAAGTGCCTTTGAGGATCTCACCGAGCTCACCTACCTCTACTTAGATGGGAACAAAATCAGCGACCTGGCCAAAGGCATCCTCTCCCCCATGATCAACCTCTTTATTCTGCAGCTCAACGACAACAAGCTCAGGGAGCTGAGGCCGGGAACCTTTACAGGTGCTAAAGACTTGCGCTGGCTGCACATGAGCAGGAACGAGCTGACCACTCTGCAGCCGGGCTCTCTGGACGATGTGGAGAACCTTGCCATTCTTCACCTGGACGGCAACAAGATGTCCACATATCCCAGTGCAGCGATGAGCAAACTGCGTGTGGTGGAGAAACTGACACTGGGGAGGAACCCCATGAGGACCATCCCAGACAATGCTTTCCAGAGCTTTGGACGCTATATGGAGGAACTACACCTGGACAATATGGGTCTGGAGAAGGTCAGTTGTGGTTCTAGTATCTACTAGAGTCATTTTTAAAAATATTTTTACTACTACTTTTAGCAAAAGAGTGATGCAGAGGACATGGGAAAAAATAATAATGGATTTTAAGAATCATATGTCCATAATATAATATTACAAAATAAATTAATTCAATTACACAATGTATCTGGCAGATCAAATTAGATGATCATCTTAATATTTGTTTTGGTTTAGTAAACTACTATTGGTTATATTTATATCAGCACATTATTTATGTTCAGACTTTCAGGTGACCCTGCAGACTCAATGTTATAGTTTTGCTCAATTAGTCCTTTTAGAACCAGTCTACCATTATATTATAGTTTACATAACCAACCACCATTTACACCATTACTGTGACTGAATCTTTGTTATGCAGTTATGCAAACTAAAGTTCTTTAAGGTAAAATATATCATTACCTACAGTTCATGATATCATCAAAATATTCAGAGAATCTGGAGAAGGGGCAAAGGCAAAACTCAGTATTGGATGCCCGGGGTGGAACCGCATTAAAAATAGATATGATTCAATGATGGGCATCACTTCATGGGCTCGGGCATACTTCTAGAAATTACTGTCTGTGAACACAGTTCACTGTTCTATCCAGAAATGCAAGCAACAACTTCTTCATGCAAAGGAGACGTCATATATCAACGTGATTCAGAAACGCCGCGTCTTCTCTGGGAAAAAGTTCCTTTAAAATGGTCTGTGGCAAAGTGGAAACTGCTCTGTGGTCGGACAAATCAGAAATTTGACATTTCTTAATGTAAAAACAACAGATAAAACAACAGACACAGTGTGCTCTGGAAGTTATCAGCTATCATCTGAAAAGGGGGTACTTTAGTGCCTATAGAACAGACAGCCTGCCTTGTAGACAGACCCCATCAATGCTGAATGATATATCCAGATTTTTTTACAGCATATGCTCCCATCTAGATGATGTCTAGATGAGGGAAAGTATATTTCAGCAGGACAATGTTAAACCACATCTATGACAACAACAGGGCTTTGCAGCAAAAGAGTCCAGGTGATGTAGAGCCTAGGACTCTCGTCAGGACCCAGATGTTTACAAAATGTTGGGATTTTAATCTACACTGGGGCCTCATCTTGGATGTTCAGATACCAGAAGTGAGACAGATGTTTTTGCTGAAATCTTAAAGACGTCCATTGGCTCTTCCACACCTTACACAGCTCTTGTATGAATGTATAAACTATGTGCTATACCACACCACTTTTCAGACATTCCTGAGTCCACATTTGGTTCATACGAGAGGTTAATCCAATATTTGAGCGTAACTGTGCCACAGTATGGAGACTTCCTGGAGAGGCAACTGTAAAATAACAACCTTCTCACGTTGGGGCTGTGCGAGAGCCAGGTGGAAGCAGCAGGAGATGGCAAGCACAGCACACAAGGTCGTCGAGATTAAGCCATTTTCCAAATACAGATATTTTTAGAGTGTTTTTGTTTGTTGGACCTTGGCCAAGCACGTCAAGGTCTAATTATTACACAAATGTTATTTTCAGCAAGGTGTGTTTTCTACTTTGGCTGGGAGGGTCTTGTAAACAGGTCAGGAGGGGTTAGGAGACAGGTAAACAGAGGCAGGCTGCATGAAGAGGAGTATTTTTAGCTTGCCATCACCACAACTTGAATGGACAATTGGGCTCTTTGCGAACCTTCTTGGCAGAGGAGCGGCCCAAAGAGGGAGACGGCAGAAAGAGTGAAAACACCTCAGCCATGCTGGAAGTCATCCATCTTCCATTGCTTCAACATACCAGACTCAACTAGCCTACTTGTCGCTTTATACTGGAAATTTCCAAACGGCTTCATCTCCTCCAGACTCACATAAAAGGACCCTTCAAAGACCAGCTGTTCTCTGATGTGCCCTCCTCATCCTCCCGAAGGAGACACAACCTGACACGGCACAGACGAGTTCATCTAGCACCTCTCTGAAGCTTTTAGCACCCTGGCTGATGCATATGAAGTAGCAGCAGAAAAAGGTGGGCAGTGACTGTCTGTGTTTACATAAGTGCTGGTTCAGAAGGAAGGATGAGAGGAGGCTTTCATGCCAGAGAAACACTGGCGAGATTCCCTCAGTCTGCATTTGTCTGCCTCCTGACAGACGCAAAGATTAGTGTTGGTGGTGGCTCAGCATGCCGGGGTGTGAACTGTTTTTCAACACTGTATGCAATGCGAGCTCCAAGCTTAACTAGTTTCAGGCCAGTAAAAATTCTTCAATGCTTCGATGTGAAAAATGACAACCTGTGCATTTCTATGCCTCTTTTCTAGTTCTCTGATGGTGCGTTTACTGGTGTGACGTCACTCAAGTCGCTGCACCTGGACAACAATAAGCTACGGTCTCTTCCCAGAAATCTGGAGTACGGGACCATCACAAACCTCACCCTCTCCAACAACCCATGGAGCTGCACATGCCAACTGATTCCACTGCGCAAGTAAGAGACTCGCTCACAGGTCCGTGTCTGTAGCGTGGATGAAGTGACTGATTTAAGTCACAGTCCAGCAGTATACATCCACTGTGAATAAACCTGCAGGAGCTCTGCCTGGTTGTGGCTTTAAAACTAAGGTGTCACAGCCAGAATGATAACAACCAGGAATGACTACGGCCACAAACCCTTCATAATGATGGGTACCGCCTGTCTAAGTCAGCAGATAAACACAACATAGAGAGATGCATAACTAGTCAGGCTTCTTCTACGGATCAGAGGGGAAACACTTGTCATACGACTCAATCAAGGCTTCTCAAAAACAGTTTTAACAAAAACATCATAGAGGATTTATTGCTGTGTTAGTTTTATAATACATCACAATCACAATACAATGCTGGTGCAAACACCAGCATAGCTGTGTCAACCGGCTCACGGCTAGAAAGTTATGACCAAAGCCTCAGGATTCCTCCTCTGGGGAATTTCAGTGTTTAGCGTTCTGACTAGGAGAGAGACAAACAACTTGCTTCTTATGTTTTGGTTTCTATCCACAGGTGGATGGACTCCAGCAACAATCGCCCAGATGCAGTGTGTGCTTCTCCACCCAGGCAAAAAGGCAAGCAAGTAAGAGAAAGCACTGCCTTCAGCAGCTGCTCCAAGAAGAGTAGGACCAAAAAGGGCACGCGTCACTGAACACTCAGCCGGACAGGTACAGTAACTGCCACCGAAAGAGGCAAAGACATGACGAGAAAAGAAAACTGCTGAAAAAGTCCATGAAATCCACCCACTGTACCAGCTCCAACATTAAATCTTGCTAATTAAAACAATCAATTTCTTTTCTTTACTCTGCACAAAGTGTAGAAACAGCAGTTTGAGGTTTTACAATAGGTAAGGGCAATAACTCTGATAGGAGCGACAGCACAGACTTTTTTATGTGTAGAAAAAATGTTAATGGACATCTTAATGAGCTGCAGATTTGCTGATGAAGTAGAGTTTGTGGGACAGAGCTGAGCTAGCTGTTTCAATCTTCTCATACAAGTGCATTTCCCCAAATACTAAACAACCACAAAGAGTCGCCAAAGACAAATGTTCAGTTCAAATCCTTCTAATAAATCGCCAACCTTTTACGCATTGTTATCGAATATGTAGCTACGGACGATCTAACTGGAGACACCTGACACTGAACTCAAGTGATAGTTAAGTAAATGTTTTTCAGATAACACCCTCACTGATCACTATTTTTGAAAATGCATTGGCTTCTATTTAAACCCAAAATCACATCCCTCCCGTGATGATGAAGTATTCTGGTTTTCATCTGGGATTCTGTATAATGTTATATTGGATTCATATTTTTAAGGTGGTTTTGGAGTGGCCCACATTTGGCTTTGCATGATTTTGTTTTTCACTTCTCCCTTCCTGACCGCAGAACGTTCTCCTCTGTCCCTGTCTGAACTTTTCCATGTTGGCCCTGGGGTCCAGTACACCGAGTCCAGGTCATAGGGTCTCTAGCTGGAGGGCAGTCTGTTTGATTTGGCTGCTGATTTTTTTGTCTTTCCCACAGGAGACGTTGAGAAGAAGCCTGTCCAGGTGACTGGCTACAACGAGTGGCGAGAGCAACGTTAACTCATTCTACTTCAGGACCGTCTGTCTGTTTATCTGTCAAAAAGTTGTCACTAGTGTAAACACGTACGTAGACACAGATCTGTCTCTCAAACACGCCCAAACATATGATGACCTTGCTTGTGAACCTGACAAAATTTATCAGTAAGTTTGAATTCATGTGGCACGTGTTAATATTTGCTAAACATGAAGGCGACAACTTGCAGGTAACCACCAAAATAAAAGACACATTTTGATTAAAAAGGGGCTACAGAGGCTGACACAGATTTTTCCCTTTTCATGTTTGCTTTCAGTGCTTCAGTAACAGTAAGAGGAAAATAGCTACAGGCAGTAATTCTAGTTATTAAGTGTGACTACAGTTTGCTCTCTGCAGCTGGTGTCAACCAAACGTCATTTATGAGATAAAACACTAACGCTACTAGACATTCATGAATACTTACTGCCACTCCAACAGAGTCCTGCCATGTCAGTTCAAATACTTCAAGTTAACCTTTCATTCATATCATATCAGTAATGTAAGCTGGTACTCTGTTATTTCAACCTGTACGAAAGAAAAAGTATACTGAAAGTTTACTTCTTCAAGAATACTTCTCGTAGTAAGTATAATAATGGCATTGTACTTGTAGTACTTACTTATAAATATACATTCTTGTACTTTTTAGGACTAAACTGGCCACTTTTTAGTTTATAAAAGTATACTTTAAGTATACTACAAATAAACTTCATATACACTGTTACTAGTGATGTAATAACAGTATACTTTCTAGATTATCAAAATATTCCCCTAATGCACTTCTGAATAACTGTTTAATACTTGTTGCAGTATGACGTCCTCCCATGTTGCAGTACAACAGTGTCAAACACCACAGTTCTGTAGTTCTGCTCAACCTTCTTACTAACAGTTACAAGTTTATAACCAAACAATTAATTGTAAACCTGACAAGACAAAACAGCATGTCACACGACAACTTGTGACAAAATAATATTTTATAACATTAATAGGTATTTGTCTATAAAGTTGAACTTCTGAAAGGCATGCTGGGTATTTCTATATTCTTGTCAGTATAGGTACAAGTATAGGCCAAGGGTACTTGTACTTTTCTATATCAGTTTACAGCAAGTATATTTAAATACTACTTTGTTTAGTGTACCTCTGATAAGTACATAAAAAGTACACTGAAAGCATACTTGCTTAATTTTAGTTTAAAAGAAGTACACTAGAAGTACACTCGAATATACTTATTTTTTGTAAGGGAAGATAAATTTGCAGTGTTTGGATCAAATAGCTCATGAAACCTTAGGTGTGTCAAAGTCCACAAGAGTTGTTTTAATGTGAAATACATCAGTAATCAGCACTGCATATCTCCTGCTGCTACTTAAATATCAAAGTATCAGATTGGACTTGGATATACAACAGTATCTATTTGCACAAGTAGCAAACACCCAGTAAAGTGTGTGAGTGAAAGTCCAGTAATCTCCTTCTCTCTGTTAGCTGCCTTTGGCCTCCACTAACTTCTGACTCTTGTACTGCTCAACGCTTTTCCATGTTGAACATCTTTGTTAGTTACTGCTGCTGATAAGCAATAAAAGCTGGAAACAGCAGAGAGACTGATGAGAGAGGAATTTAGGGACCGGAAAAACAAAAACAATCTGCAAAACAAGTCTAAAAGGCTTCATAGGGCTGCAGAACAAGATGATAATTCTTTGTGCGTTTTTTTCTACAAATTAATTTGGGAACTGGACATGTAAAAGTAAATGATGCTCTTATTTTGGTGGTTAATGCATAAGATTGATTAAAATGAAAAATCCCACAATTGTCAGTCAGGAACCTGTTTGCTTCATTTTCTACTTTTTTGACGACAATTACAGTGACACAGTGTCTGAAGACAGAGGAAGTTCCCAAAACCTTCAACAGACATTAAGATGTTGGTGTGGGTGAGATTAATAGCGGATCAAACCATACAAGCTCTAAAATGCATTTGTCTTTCAGTGAGTTTCCCTGTACAAAGGTATTTTAAGATCCCTAAAAATCAATAAATCGTTGAATTCACTGTAAATGTTTGCGATTGAAAAAAACATCAAAAAAGATGAGTAAATTAAACAGATCCATTGTGTCTTTAATTATATGCATTTTGTCGTGTACTCTCACTTAAACAGTTTTTAAAGAGTTAACCATGTTTTTCTACTGAAAATGTTGACTTCATGCATATCTTCATGTATTTTCAATATCTTTACATATCCAGACTGTTGGAAGTGGCAACACGTGTTCACATCCAATAAACCTTTTGTAAAACTAACCAATCCTTTTAATGTAAATGCTGTTTTTGTTTTTTTTTTACAAGACGAGGAACAGTGGAGGGCTATGAACTTCTGACGTCTTTCTAAGGATTTGTCTCCTCCTAGTGTTTGAAAACTCAGCTGCGTCATCAAAACTACTTGTGTGATCACAGTTGTTTGGTGGAAAACATTTAGATTATTGTACAATATTTAAAATGCAAAAATAAAATGTGTAAAATTGCACTTACTGTTGCTCCCTTGACGCCCATTAAAAACATGACCTGCTTCATGAGCTCTGGAGGGCAAGGGGAACCGGCCATGATGCCTACAGGGCAAAAACAAACATGAGAGCATGTGACCTGTGAGATTAACACTGCCACAGAAGACACAATCAACCTTATGGAAAATATTCTCAGATTAAATAAAATACCATTTTACGGAGTCATTAAAAAAATATATTATGTGTGTTTTACAGTTTTTGTATAAAAACAAATTTTCAGTTCTCACCTCCTTCTATAGATGATAAATTACGTTTAGCCAAGTCGGGCTGGTTGACCATATCAACATACATGGTGGGAGTGCCATAAACAAAGGTGCATCTAGGAGAAAAATAGACTAATTAAAGATATTACACGTATAAGTGAAAATTAAATATAACACAGGTTGTAAATCTCCACACTGCATCAGCAAATGAAGAGATGTCGGGATTCCCTGTGCTAGAGCGTGAAATCACGGCTGTGAGTCGTCTTCAGGAGACAGAAAATCACTACACAATGATGACAAATAGTCTAAAATGTGCCCATATGTGTGATTCTTTCTAATTCAGGTCCACTTGCTGGAAAACAAAAGTGAGGCTTTCTGTTACCATGAAAGTGAGCAGGGAAAACGAAATGCTGAGTTTCTTTGTCTCTGACCAAACGAAAACCAATAAATGACATCTGATCCTTAGCTGAGAATTTAAAACTAATACTTATCAGTAATTTTAGAAATTCTTTTCTGTGCATGACCTCTGTTAAACTTTGTAAAATCCTGTTTGCACAGCTTCAATTTCCATGCAGACGTCAAGCCTTTCAGCTCTGATTTTTAATTAATCCCAAAGCAACGTCCTTCTTTCCTTTGTGTCGGTGAACACCCAGGGACAATGTCGCTCCAGGGTTAGAGGTGATTATACTCTAAGCACATTTAATCCTTTGTTATTGGTGCACTTGCAGATTCAAGACATATTTTATTTCTACACTTTTGAGACAAAGGATCTGTGACATTACCTTTCACTCTCCAGAGCTTCTACAATGGCCTTTGGATCATATCCTGCAGAGGGAAAGACCAGGGAGATACCATGCACAGCCATAGACATCCCACCGCCCACAGAGCCAAAGCAGTGGTACAGTGGTACAGGCACACAGACGCGAGTGTGAGGCTACATGGGAAGAATAAAGACATAACTGTGGTCAGGAACATTGATTCAGACAGATTCACTCTCATATATGACCACATTTATGTGGATCATGTTCTAATGGTGCAGTTTTGACTCAAGACAAGACTCAAACCAAGGATGCTGCAAATACGGGACCCGTGTCCCGTAGCCGTTCAGCTCGCCACATAAAAACACATTTAAAATGACTTCCTTATTCCTATTCTACCTGTGGCTGCCAGACCTGAGATAATTAATTCCCACTGAAGGTGGAAACTGAGTCAATCAATTCAATTCAGTTTTATTTATACAGTCATCTCCAGATACTTCACATATCAAGATCAGAACATTACAACTTTATATAGAGAAAAACCCAAATAATCCCCCATGAGACTTGTTAGAAACTACATTAATAAGTATTGTTCATATAAATTGATTATTTTTGCAATAAAAAGGGAAATAATTGATAAAATGTCAGATCATCACTCGCTAACTTGGCAGCTGTCTGAATTAGAAGAGTAAATAAACCTCACCCTCCAGTCGTATCCCATTCTTCTGCCAATGAAGTAGGCGTTGTTGACAATGTTATGATGAGACAAGGTGGCACCCTTCGGAGCCCCAGTAGTGCCCTGGTCATAAATATTGGAAATAAGTTACACTATATGTACAAGGCCATAAAAATAGTCAGAAACAGCTTGTCAAGGTTATTCTGATTATGTTGCACTCAGTGCTCTCAAGGTGAAGCCAACATACACACACATACTGCCTTTGTAAATGCAGCTTAACATGTAGAGCTCTGTTTTACAGGACAGTAGAACCTATAAGTGAATAAAGAGAACCACTGAAACAACTGAGACACGGTTATGTGAACTATTCTGAAAATTTATCTAATGTTAAATATCTGCGTGTTGCCTTAAGTCACAGATGTGACCCCTTTTGCAGCAATAACTTAACATCTTAACATTTCTGGTAACAAATCAGCTTGGGGCGATTTCAGCACTTTTCTGCTCAAGAATGCTGGTTAGTGTGTTAGCATGCGTCCTGCTTCAGGTTTTTAAGGTCGGGACTTTGACCTTTGCATTCCTAAACAGTACATTTCTTCAGGTTTAACCATTCTTCGGCAGGACAAGTGCACAACCCAGTTTCTGCTGAGCTTCAGCTCACAGATGGATACCTCGACATTTTCCTGTAGAATCTGCTTCTCAAACTGTCCTGGTCCAGAGGCATCACGATACTGCCCCCACATGGTTTCACAGATGGGATAAGGTTCTTATGCTGGAACGCAGAGTTTGGTCATCAAACACTAGCCTTCTGGTTTAGCTACATGATTATGCAAACTGGAGACGGGCAACTAAGTGGTTTTTAGGGGAGCAGTGCACTGAACATGAATATTAGCCACTACAAGAAAGGCTTTTAGTTTCTTAGACTTTATGCTACAGTTGTACATGACATGCCCGACCATTACAGTCTGCACCTTGCTCTTGTAGTGAGCATCACTGGCGTTGAATGTTTTCCTGTTCTGCCTGACAGCCAATTAGCAGAGAAACTTTTTAGAAATTCTTTTGTAAACTTTTGCAGCCTGGTGAACAAAGTTTCCTTTGTTTAGACTAATTTTGTTTAACGGGGTTTGTGGAAAAATTAAATATACTCTAGTGTGAGAAGCTAAATATGGTTAATATTTATGCGGTAGTGTGGAGAACTGTGCCTGTATTCAAACGAGTGTGAACCTTTCAAGGGTCATACAAAGCTGAAAGGTTAAAGATTACCACTACCTGAAGGGTTTGTTGGTGTATTGTACAAGCCGGAGCAGGCAGATTTTTTCCTTGGGGGCGTTTTTTTTTTTCTACTTTTAATGTCAGGAGTAAACGGAGGTAAACTCCAACTGGGAAACCAGTGTCCTCTTCTCTAACTCGGTTACATAACCACACTGATTTATATTCTTTCATTCTTCTGAGAACTATTCACAGCAGGTTCCTTTTCTTTAGTTGTAGAAATTCATGTTCATGTTTAATTCATGTTTTAGCGCAAAGAAGAAACAGCTGAAGCATGGCCTGTTGTCTCTATTACGCTGTGTTATCAGCCAGTCTAAAACTGGACACACCCTCAACAGGACTCAGATTACAAGCATACTTCAGCACAGACCTCAACACGATTAGTTGAGGCCGAGGGGAATTATGCAACAGTTACCGAAGTGAACTGGATGTTTATTGGGTCGTCGAATGAAAGCGTCTTCTGCAGTTCCTGCAGCTGCTGTACGTGCTGGCTGCCGCCTGCCTGCATCACATCCTCCAAATGGAGCATTCCTGGTTGACGACTGTCCAGAACAATCACAGAGCGAAGGTCTGGGAGTCTGAGGGGAAAACAAAGCCAAGAAAAACATTTGAGTCATGTTTTGTAACTAAAAAGCTGAGCGATTCTGCAGAATTTAGCAGCTCCTGCCTTTGTTTAATGCATGTTTCCTGTATTTCACATACCAAGATCAGAAGATCAAATTCCCCCAGTGTGGTTCCACCCCCTCAAAAGCATTGCCTCACATACCAAAGGCTAAGAAAGAACCAGTCACATCAGCACTTAAAACTGCAAACTTGTGGTAAAATCAAGTAATTGTGAAATGAAACTATCATCAGTGTATTTACGCAGACAAATCAATCTATTAAAATTTTCCAGTTCTACCCCTGTGAGAAAGTCCAAAATCCAAAATGGAAGATGTTTTAGTGAATTATATTGTTCTGGGAGGCTGACCAGCCTATATTTGACAAAGCAACTGAGTTAGTCTTTGCATTTCTATTTTCTCTTGTAAGAGTAAAAGATATTGTTTTGCACACACTCTGGTACAGCACAATGAGGAAGACAACTTTATAAGAAACATTATTAGTCCAAGAGTTTTTGAAGAGAAACGACTTCTAGGATGAAGGTGGTCTGGTTGTTTGGGTTTTCCCAAAGCTTTTCTAAGAGAACCCATTAAATTAAAACTTTCAAAATAAGAGCTTGCAGTTGTGAGACAAGAGGTTTCTTTGGTGATAATGGCCTTTGGACTGAAACATGTTAGGTGACAGGTGAGTAGCAGTGGGGGTACCTGGTGCTCTTGAGGTCTCCTGGACTGGACGACTCAATCTCTGGACATATCTGTCTCAGCATGTCACAGTACTTCTGGGTCTTGAACTGGGTGGGGCACACTACAGCTTTACAACCAACCTGTGAAAAGAGAAGACGAGGGCTCGACTTTATGAAGACGACACAGTCTCTGGGTGCCACTACAGTAAAATCATTATGTAAATAGTGATAAATCACCTTTCCCAATGCAAACTCCACCTCCTGAACCTGGTAGGCTGGGTTCACAGCCACCTGTTAGATGGTAAAAAAAATGTAATAGCTGCTTATAAAGGCGAACAGGCCAAAGACTATTTACTATTTTTATTTTTTAAATGTTTCATTATATTTCAGAAATCACAGCACATGTGCTAAGTTTATGCATTTCGTTTTCTCCTCCTTATATTTGCGAACTCAGGCAAAAACGCCTCAATTTGCTTATTTAAGCAAAAGTTAAAAATCCACAGGGCGATAGAGACACTCCTCAGTGTGCACCAGTTTTTGTGAACACAAACCTTTAGTAAATCAGGCCCACAATGTTTGACTAATTGTCAAAATTGCTGCAGTTTATTTTCCTGTTGAAATGATGCATATACTAATCGTTGCAGCACTTCAGAAAACATTTGTTGCTGTCGTTGGGGACTATTTTCAGCTGTGGATTAATCTTCACTTGGTTCTTAAGTGTCTATTTCTGGCTGTAGGTTGTATAAAGCGCGTGTTGCACTGCCTCGCTGATCATTTTAACAGTTCCTAGACAACAGTGAAGCTCTGTGTCAACCAACCAAACTGATCCCTACATGCGTGTCCTTCTCTAAAACTGTTTCTGTCTTCTTGCCGATGCTGTAGATGTTACAGCGCTTCTCTACTGTAGACTTGACTCACCAATATGATGCCAGCTTTAGCAGTTGCAAACTGAAACAGGACCCATTCGTAAGTGTTGGGTCCCCACATGCCGAGCCGGTCTCCTTTCTTTAGTCCAAGTGCCAGCAGTCCGGCTGCAGCCTGGTCCACCTACGTGTGGAGACATAAACATGTTTGGACTGAAGTTGAAGAACATTCTTTACACATTTTTAATGTCAGGAACAACCTGTCATCCAGTGGCCGCCTGTTTAGGACTGAGTCAGTATTATTGATATTAACACTACGCCTGGTTTAAACATTAACACTCTGTGTATATGATGCTCTGTTAAACAACTGGAATAATTAATAACTGTTCTAAAGTTCTGTACAACACATTCAGTACTTGCGGCTCTTGACTGGAACATTTTAATTTTATATTACATTTTTTTGCCTCGCTCATAGTTAAAATTCTGGATCGCAGTTTTCATTTCGTCCCACTGTTGCTTAACGCTGCTTGTTAAGAGCAAAGTCTAACATCTCAACATTAAATAAGTTCACCGAGTCCAGAGACGCCTTTTTATGAACACATCTAGTGAGAGGCAGAGCTAAACCTGGTAAAGTCATTTAAAAAAAGATACATTTATATAAGAAATAGCAGCAGCATCACTGAATAAATGTACAGAAGATATGAAAGAGGGCGAAGAAACAGAACAGTGGATTTCATTATGGAATAATGATGTTATCTGAAGGCTGGTTCTACTCTGTGTGCCAGGTTAATGACATCAATCTGTTACCACATGTTTCTTTTGGTCAGTGGGTGAAAGTTTAGAACCTGAATATTCAGGTGAACCCGACTCCACAGAAGTTATATTGTATGTTCACTACAGAAAAAGACTGGTAGGATGTAACCAAGTAGATTTGCTCAACATTTTACTTATTTATTGTTTAATTACTTCACTATATTTGATGCTAATACTAATATTGCACCTTGAGTCGTATTACTTGTGGTAACATTGTCACAGATAAAGAATAATCTGTCCTGTACAGCACAGTGGGACCTGTTCAGGATGTACCCGCCTCTCAGCCAATGTCAACTGGAATCGGTGAAAATCAGGATAAGCGTGTAATATTGACTGATTGTTGATGGACAAACAGACTAAGCAAATAGGCTGTGTAGTGTAAAAAAGAAAACACTATCTTGATTGTAAAGATTCAGGACAAACACAAGTGCACAAACTTTTTATATTATGCGCACAACGCGTTGCTGAGGTTTTGTTTTTTCAAGGTGACGGCCTTTTTGTGCTGTTTCTCCGTTAGACGTTTATCTCATGCAGGTCTGAGGGCTGATGCATTGTGTAAATAAAGCGATTGGTTGTGCAGGACTCTTTGCTTTTTGAACCTCCTGCCTAAACCTTAGCGAGACCTGTTCGCTCAGTTAACTTAACTGTGAAACTCTGTGTTTTGTGTGGAGCAACATGTGCTTTTAATTGTTAATTGTTACACTAATGACACTGTAACCTCTGAGGAAAAGACTTACATCCTGCTGAAACTGCATAAATGTCTTGCGGACTCCATCCTGTAGGAAGACCAAGGCCTCTCTGTCAGGCCAGCGCTCCACCGTCCTCAGCAGGCACTCGCTCACTGTAGCGTGGAGCAGAGACGTGGATGAGGTGCCATGGGCATAGCTTGTAGTGAGAGTTGGGATGATGGGTGGAGAGTCCACATGGATGCAACTGCAGGGAAACGGGTTTTAGAAGATTTATGTAGACTACAGCAGCTTTAGTAAATGTTTTAGTTTAGTTTAGTAAATGTAAGAAAAGTCAAAATTAAACTGAGATCTCACTATACTGTAGTAATACTACAATACGTTATGAAAGGATACTACAGAAACAAACTTTACATGTCTTGGTTTCCATATTTCTCCATGTGGTCAGATAATATACAATCCAAACACTTCTCTTCGCTGCTATGCTGACGAGACACAACTTTATGTATCTGTCATGTCAGGTACAATCAGTCGATTAGTTGACTAAGAGAAAAGCTGAAGACTAAAAGCTCTAAAACTCACTGGCCACAATCCAGCGTCATCCAGTAGACAGGTCTTTTGTTGCCTGGTGATAACGGTTTAGACATGGATCTAAACTGGTTTGGCAATAATTTCACATTTCATCAGAATAAAGCGAAGAACAAGGGACACGTTTATCTGCTGCAGATCTTAACAACACCAAAAAAACATCCAATAAAGTCCTATCGAAGTAGTCGGTTACTTTATCCTTATGTCTCGACCCACAAGGTAAAATGTGTTATAGTAGAAGCAACACAACTGCCACTGTTATGTTTACATACACCATCATATTCAGAGGCTGTTTCCCTATTTTCTAGTTTGTTAATCCATGTTTTTCTGAGGTGATGTCCTGCAATAGACCAGATTTTTCTGAATGAGCTAAGGTTGTGAAATGGCAGACTCCCTCAGTGTCATTTAAGAAAACACATTTGCTGCCCTGTTCTCTAAAACCATGTCTGTCTGTTGGATCAGGTTTCAAACGAAGGCAAAATGCCAAAAGAAACACAGGAGTGATCACTGGCAGGGAGAAGTGGAAGAAGTAGTAACATTAACAACCGTCCATGCATTAAAATGTGAAAGTTACTCTAATTTTAATGATGTTAATTTCCACTAACTCTCCATTTAGCTAGTTAGAAACCCTAATTAATGAACCTTTTTTTCCTCATCATTTCAGTCATTTCTCAGTTTAAGGTTCAACTAATCAGAAAATCTAAATCAACTAAACAAAGTTAAGACAACAAGCAAAATGCAATCAGGCTTTAGTTGTTTTCAAAGAACAAATACAAGAAACAAGTAAAGTTTTACACATATTACTACAGTTTTAACTACAGTTCTTGAATAAAGGTACTTCTCCAACTGAAGCTCTGACTGACAGCAGGATTAAAAGACTTTCACTGGTTTCTACTGGTTGTGAAGGAAACGAGCTCCTGCACAACTGACTTCAGAATCAGCGCTCAGATTTGATCCGTTCAGACAATAAGTGTGAATATCTACACAGTTTAGTGCAACAAGTCAAACAGCTGAAGTATTATTTTTAGACAGTTTTCCCAAAATGTCTTATTATTGTTGAACTTCAAAAACAAGTAAAGGTTTTTTGTCTCCTCCCCTTCCTTCCGCCGTTTCCAGACCACTTTCTACGCACAAAGTCACAAACAGTACAGTGACTTTGTGCAACTACTACTATATCTATACTAGTACTATATCTATAGTACTGACTATAGTGAACCACAGTTTGCATGAAAAATCATCAGCCGTTAATATAAAGCTGCTGATATTAGGTCGAGAATGTGCACAACTAAATATGGAAACTGGTTTTACAGATAAACAGCGTTTGGGTCATGACGGTCATGTGAAACCACCAAAGCAGAAAAAAAAAGTTGCAGAAAAACAAGCGAGAGTTGATTCGTCTGTGTCTAAAGGTTTGGACATTGTTTCAGTAGCTGTGCTATGACTTTGCAGGGGATTAAAAATCCCTTTGCAGCAGATGTTTAAATGAAATTGACTGAACCTCGACTGAAAGTCAGTCCACTTTTTTAATCGGTTTAATCGCCTTTTACCACTCACCGGCTTGCAGCAGGTAATCCTGGATGACGTGTCCACGGCCTCCGCAGAACCTTTAAAGTCCTGGAAAGCGCAGAGTTGCTCCGGAGGGAGTGGGAGCAGAAGGCGATGTTGAGGATCATTGTGTGCAGCTGCAGCCCACCGCGCCCCGAGATCCGCACAGAGAAGGCCGAGAACACAGAGACTGTAGAGGTGGACTCAGGTGTGCTGCACACACCGCAGGTGACCAGGAGGAAAGTCCCCTTATACAGCAAAAGATGGTTAATAACAGCCTGCGGCTCTCTGCTTGGACCTTGATCAGGCAGCAGTGTTTACATAAAGTCTTCATGAACCAGCTGCCACTGTCCTGCAGGTGGCGCAATGCGCCTCAAGGCACAGCTCAGCTCTGCTGCACCTTCCTCCAAGTTAAAGGTTCACCTTTAGTCAGTCAGGTGTTCACATGAACTGGAACACCTCGCACCTGCTGTAATCGTCCCTCTTGTTAAAGGTTAAGAGCTTTGTGAAGACATTCAGTTTTCATGTGGAGGGAAAAACCACTTTTAACAGACTCTTGCTGCTGAAGCAGAATCAGGCTCACTCTGGACGGCCATCTGCCTCGGCCAGTGGGGTTAAGTGGAAAGTGTGGTGAGAAAAGAAGAGTAAATAATGAACAATGGGCTGAGAACAAGGAGGAGAATGCCAGCAGCTTCCCCAGAGAGAAAGGCACACCGCCTGTACGCTCATGTGCTTCCTTCTTCCAAGTCGCAGTATTTTCTGCAGAGCTGCTGTTCTCCGACCGCAATTCAACAGGGAAACACAAAGTGAATTTTATACAAAAAACAATTAACTTTGGAGGATATTTTCTTGCTTTAATGAACTCGGCCTGCTGACGCCTCCTGTCAGCTTTAGATACACACTTGAATCATTTTTGGGCCTAAGGACTGTGGATTTTCAAGTCCATAGGAAATTGTGTATTAATCTGTTCAGTGTGATTGATACAGTTACAATAAAAAAACCTGAACCTATTACATTTACTATGACTATTCCTGTTACTATAACTGGTGCCTCAACACTCTTGATACTCAAACATTTACTGTATATAAAGTCAGTTCTGTAGGGTACAAGCACGTAATGGATGTTACATTTTTTATGTTAAACAAATTAAGGACAAAGAATCAAAAGAATATGTGAAACTTTATCCAGTTTCCAAAACAAACTGTGTGCAAATGTTTTTCTTTTGTAAATCTGAACCCGAGAAACTCTGCTCGTCTCTAAAACCACAGATATATCTGACTGATTGACACTATTACAGTCAAAACACTTGAAGTACGTACAAATACTTGTGATATGTTTTAATATATATGTATTTTTTTAAATCAATGATCTTAGAAGTATACAATACAAGTCGATCCATATTATCGATCAATACTGAATATTTAAACATTTGCTCTTCGTCAACACAGATATACATTTCGGTGTATGCAGCACTTACTATTTCTTTTTGTTGGTAAAATGACTTTTAATCCTTCACAATAAGGTGCTTTAATCAACATTACTTAATGTTTATAACAACTCTTTGAAATTGAATAATGTAGTAATCTGCAGTAGTTTTTGAATTACATTTTAGAAACAAAGACCGGTACTGATCCCACGTCCTAAGACTAGAAGATGGAACTAGATCCTTCATCCTCATCCTTCAGATTAAAATGTGAGTCTCCTGTTTGCTTTGCATGGACACAACTCATCACTTTACCACTGAGTTGTACCATGAAGATCATTTGACGTCTGGCATCGGATATAAGACTTAAAGATAAAAATAAAATATTTTTAACATTTGTTTGTGGAGCTCGACTTTAAATCTGATGCACCAAATTATTATTATTATTATAATTATTGTATTTTATGCTCTTTGGTCTGCGGTGGCTGTTTTAAGTGCTTTATAAATAAAGTTGGAGTTGGATAAGATTGTAAGTTACAGACAGAGAGTTTGATTTTGTTTATCTGGTTCTTAATATTATATTGCATCGCTGTGCAGTGTGCTGGATTGAGTATTGATAATTTGTTGGCAAATATTTGCAAACTAGACCAAAACATGTAGTAAAAACATTGATTGGTTATGTTTGTTCTTTACACATCATGTTTTCCTATGATAAACAGATCCAGTTTTACTCCCTCCCTAAGTAAACAATGAAGAAGGAGGGGCAGTGGCAAGTACAATATCTAAATGTTCCTCTCACCTATTCAGAAGCTTCACAGATGTAAGCCTGACTGAAGCCACAGCATCTGTACCTGGAAGATTTAAAAACAATGACTTGACATCAGACAAACATACTGATGCAGATGGAAATAGTGAAGAACTGAGGATTAGTTCAGAAAATATTTCTGTAATTAATAACACAGTAACATTATAGCAGCCACTGTCCTGCAGGAGAAACAGCCAGTTAAAGTTTTACCTTTAAGCTAACAGTCAGGTGTTCATATGAACTGAAACACGTTGTACTTGCTGTAATCGTTCCTCGTTAGAGTCAAGAGCAAAATGCACCGTCCTCAACAGCATCATCTCCAGGTAATGTAATAAGAAAGTCCACAACAATGAGCAGTGACACAGTAACAAATTAATCCACTAGTTAGTTTGTCAAACATTAGAAAACTGCACTCACCATGTTCCTTTTGTATTTACTGTCTTGTTAACATGAGGTTAGGTGCTTACATTCTTCCTTTTGGATTTAAAGGCGACAGTGAGTAACACAACAATACATGTGCAATACAAATTAATATAAAGTATCATACTGATAAACAGTTCATCATATTGTCTGTGTAAAATCTTTATTCCTAAGTTTGCAGCTGTTAAAAATAACCATAGTGGTGTAAAATTGCAGTATTATTAACAGCATAAAGCAGAGTTGGGATGATCATGGTCATTAAAAATTAACTGGTAAATGTTTAGATACTAAACTAATAATATAAAAAAAAAACAACAATTTATACAAAAAAATTAATAATAAAAAATGCAAAACATTTGATTCCAGCTTCTTAAATGTGGTGATTTGTTTTATTTCTTAATCACACATGATAATAAACGGTTTTGGAATATGTGGAAAAACAGATATTACCTTGAATGTGGGAAATTATGTCGACTATTTTGCATAAAATGATTAATCATCATCTGAAAAACAGTCACCTGATATAAAATGATGGCCTATAAATACGATCAATAAAGCTGCCAACAGATTCCCCAAAATTATATCTAAGTATTCAAGATATTTAATTTCCAGTTTCAAACTAAAACAAATTTAATTTCAGTACCACACAGTTCACCAGCACAAACTGGTCTGAAAGCAGAAGAAGACACTGAGCAGAAAATACTGTACTGCAGTACCCGAGGTAAACGTGATCCAGTATCAGGTAACAAGATCCTATTAACAGAGTAGAAATGCAGATGTCATAAACAGCACAGGAATGTGTTTTGTGGCAAAAACTCTTTTAATAAACAAGGTTTAAAAATGCATGAATACACAAAATGCCTGATAACAATGCTGATAATTCATCATCTCACTAAAACTTCAGAGTTTAAATTTGTGTAGGAGTTACACGTTTATTAGTTTCCCGTTGTTCTCCACAGTTTAATGATGTAAAAACTATTCACATACTGTACACACTTCTTACATTAAAATATATATATTTTTAAAGACAATGAGAAACCAGTAACCAGAAGGACACATTCCAATTACCCATACAAATATTTTATTAATACTAAAATACTAAAAACGCACCTACTGAGGTTTTACTCAGCTGAGAACAGTTCTTCTTTCAAACGGTGGTAGCGTCCCTTCTTGGCCATGAGTTCTTGGTGTGTCCCCTGCTCCACGACTTCTCCCTTCTCTAGGAAGATGATGTGATCGGCCTTCTCCACAGTCTTCAGCTGATGAGCCACCACCAACACAGTCCGACCGGAGTCCAGAACCGCCTGCAAAACCTGAGACAACAGAACAATAAGTTATTGAGCAATGATGTGTAGTTGGTATTAACCTGCAGTCTGTTTCTGGGCATCTCGTCTGGAGAAGGAAAATCTACCTTAAACTAATGGTACCTGAGTTTCCACCTGTTCGGATTTTATCCCTTCCCTTCATTATTTTCCTTATTTGCAGACATTAATAGACATATTTTGGCAGACAGCAACGGCCTTAAATCTTAAAAATAAATTACTTAATTCGGCGCAGCAGCATCAATTTCAGTTGGGAGACTTAAATGAAATGAGTCATTGTTAATGATGCAGACTGAGTGTGGTCGTGTGGTTAAAGTATTTGTTGTTGGGTGTCCGTAGTAGCAAACATCTGATACAACCATGTTTTACTTACAGTATGCTGAGCTTCGACATCCAGTTTGCTGGTAGCCTCGTCCAGTATGATGACCTGCGGGTCTCGAACCAGCGCTCTGATGATGGCGATGCACTGCTTCTGCCCGGCTGAAAGCTTCCGGCCACATTCTCCTATGTCTGTAAACACGACACAGACCAGTTTGACTATTTCAGATCAGACACAAAGAATGTTGACCAAACACCGTAGTAGCGCTGTTCTATACATGCAGCTGTCCAAACAACAATCTCCTCAAGGGGATCAATAAAGTATCTAATATTGTCTGCAACAATCTTATTGTGTATTAAGATCATTGTCAGCTCTGTACCTGTGTCATATCCGTCCCCCAGTTCAGAGACAAAGTCATCTGCGTTGGCCCTCTTCGCAGTTTCTTCCACCTTCTCAAAGGTGCAGTTCTTTAGACCATATTCAATGTTGTATCTCAATGAACCAGAAAACAGCACAGGATTCTGGGATACCAGGGCCATCTAAATATATAAAAGAAGTGAAAACACAATGAGTATTAGTGCGGACTATTTACCACTTATGGAACGTATGGAAATCTATCTTTTGTGTTGACTAGAAAGAGGAATCCACTAATGAAGCAAAACCCGTAAATCTGCAGCTGCTGGGGATGTAAACATTCTTCGACTCAGACATTTTTAGTAATGACTGAAGTAAAAGAGTCATAAAACTGGTTCAATACTTTTGCAAAGGATTGGAATTGCCCAAAAGCAATTCCACCTCAACTGCTTGGCTGAGAAATATGCGTCTGATGCTCGAGGCAGAACTCGGACTACATTAGCAGGATGACTCTTCCTACAACCTCACAGAGCTGCTGCCACGGTTCAAGGCTATTATTCTTGTTTAATTTAGCATGTTTGTGTTTTAAAAGACAAAGTCGACCCCCTGTATTAGTGTGAGTGTCTGGAGTCTTCAGTTGACAATGTAGAAGTATTAGTTGTAGTAGTTGTTTTGTATGACAATATAAGTCAACAGAAGTGCCCGACCCTGTCTCCTCATGTTTCCTGTCTTCCTCTTTCACTATCAAGCTTTACAATAAAGGCTAAAAATGCCAAATGTATTACAGCCTATTACTTTTCACATTTTATAAATATAAATAAATAAATAAACTTTGCTTAAAAGACAAAAAAATCTAAAAAACATCTGTATACTGTGTTGTTTTAATACGAGCAGCGTTTTAACCCTCGTACCTTCTGATGGAAGTATTTGTGGTCATAAAGGTGCAGCGGTTTTCCATCGAGCAGGATCTCCCCCTCCTGAGGTTCATACAGCCTCTTCAGGAGACTGACACAGGAAGTCTTTCCACTGCCGGAGGGACCCACCAGGGCTGTCAACTTCCCTGGCTGCAGTTCCATGGAAACTGACTGAACAGCAAGTATTGATGATGCAATTATACATTTGTCGCTTGTCAAACACCGGATTAACGTTATTAACATCTTACTAAGCACAATGATACAGTAGGATAAAGTGTCAAACACTTACTTTCAGAGCTGGTTTATCTTCTGAGGGATATGTGAAGACGACATCTTGGAAAACAATTCTTCCCTGCAGTTTCTCAGGAGCCAACGCTCCAGCCTTCCTACACTTTGGATCTCTGTCCAAATAGCTGAACACTTTGGAGATGACTCCAACTGTGGACGCCGTCTCTCCACATGCATACAAAATCTCCTGTGACAAACACATTTGTCAACATCAGTCATATATACTTTACAGCTCAAATACATTGAAAATAAAAATGCAGTGTGAACATTTATATAGCTTAGCTCACCCTTAAATTGTTTGACATAGGCTTCTGGTACAAAAAAAAGGACACAAGACTACCAATGCTGAGGTGACCGGACAAGATGAGACTGCGGGCCTGTATGAGCATGAGAATCCTAATCCCCAGACACACCAGCTGGACGGAAAGAGCGCACAGGGCGAAATTAATCGACTGTAGTTGAATTAAAAGAAAGATATACACATGCTTCTGAAAAACACTAAAACAATAAAATTTTAAAAAGCTGACATATTGAGTTAAGATGTAAAAAGTCAAAAACCATTGTAATTACAATGTCATAACAATATGTAGCGAACATTTTTCATCATCAAACATCATCAAACACATTTTTTGTTACACAAATATAGCCAGCTATTTTGTGTTTTAAGGCGAAAAAAGGAGTCCAAACCTGCCTGGTTCTATGTGAAAATGTAATTGCCCACCCACCCAGAACCTGAACCTTCCCAGGAATGACAGGCCTACCAAAATTACTCCAAGAGCAGAAGGGCAACACATCCAGGAGGTCATAAAAGAGCTGACCAGAATCAACACAGACTTATCTCACCTTTGCCAAACAACATCTTAATTATCCCCAAGTTTTTCAATAAAAACAATAATCTGTGGACAAAACTGAACTCTTTGGAATGTGTGCGTCCTGTTACATCTGGCGTAAAACTAACACAGCATTTCATAAAAAGAACATCATATCAACAGTGGTAGTGGACTTGCCACAATCGATGGAACCATGATTTCTGTGCTCTGCCATAAAATTCTGTAAGAGAATGTTCTGGAGTGGCCGAGTCGAAGTCCAGACTTAAATCTGACTGACATGCTATGGCCTGACCTTAAACATGTTCATGTTCAAAAACCCTTCAATGTGGTCTTATTGCCAGTCACCGAAAATGCTGGATTGCAGTTTTTGCCAGGGGTGGGCAAATTTTTTACATGAGGTCAGGCAGGTTTGGACAGCGACAGCTTTTTTTCCCTTAATAAAGTAAATCATCACTTAAAAACTGCTTTTCTTTGCGTAATATTAGTGCACTTACACTCAGAAGAGGCACAGAATGGACCCCACGGCCAACTTACCCTCCGTATCAAGAGGAAGACTGCGCTGTAGATTCCTGACTGTCTCTTCACCTTGCGCATCTGTTCCAGAGCCTCATTGTACCTCCTCAGTTCATCTTTCTCTCCTTTAAAGCTACGTACTGTACAGATCCCGCTGACAGTTTGGAAAGCCAGGTCTTTGTTCTGAGCATGACAGTCCTGGATCTTCTCTTTCAGCACCTGTTTGACAAAGATAGAGTGATTCAACAGGAAACGTGCCCACAGTGCAACACACAGGCTGTGTACAGGAAGGGACAGAGTAGACTCTACTTCCTGTGTGCAACAAGATGCTGCAGATCTTTTACCAGTCTGTTCCAGTCTGCTGGAGCAGCAGCATCAGAGCCAGCGCCAATAGACAACTGAATAAAGTGATTAGGAAGGCTGGCTCGGTGCTGAGCATCATGGAGAACAGTTCACATCCTCTCCACAGCTACTGGTCAATCAGCGGAGCAGTTTCAGTCAGAGACTTCTTCTGCTCCACTGTGACGAGGAAAGGTACAGGAAGTAATTTGTGCCAGCAGCCATCAGCTTGTACAATGACTATCTGACACAGTCAGAGTCTACTACTCTCTGCTACAGTTTAACTACATCATTAGGACCTTTTATTCCAGTTTTTACAGAGTGTACTATTTGATTACTGTGTGTACTGTGTGTTATTCTTTGTACCATGTTTTGTGTATTGTCAGTGTGTAGCTTTTCTGTTGCTGAATGTTCTAGTGAGTTCTGTGTAACGGCTGCTGCAACACCAGCATCTCCCCCCTAGGGATGAATAAAGTATCTATCTCTCTCTCTATCTATCTCATTATCTTCTCAGTGCACAAACACATTGTTTTCTACACTTCAGAAACAAAAAGATAACTACTAACCAAACAAAACTGTAAGTAAGTGTGAAATGAACAGTTCAACCACTGGTTTTCTAATGTTGACTGCTCAGACGAAGCTCATACCTTGGTCAACGTGACGTATTTGTTCTGCACTAGTGCCAAGAGCGGCATCTCTATGCAGGTGAGCACAGTGAGCTCCCAGGACAGACCTAGCATCACTTTGAGCATGAGGCAGGTTTTGACCGTGCTGCGGACCAGTGCATTGGCGTTCAGTGCTACTGTCCGTCCCATCCTGTCCACATCAGAGTGCAGGCGGGAGGAGAGACGTCCTGAGTGATGATACAACAAAGAGGTCTAAAATATTACCTAGCAATACATTTCTGCAGATAGTTACAATATCTGTTGTAGGAGATGGAGTTAAACTAGAATTAGGATGTTAAACCGATCCCACTTTCGAATAGGTTGGGTGTCCACACACTGATTTATAATGCTGTAAATCTCAGCGTTTCTAAAATATTCTAACAAACATGTCAGGTTTGTTCATCTGTTCTTCTCACCAGGGTTGTTCTCCTCGAAGAAGTGCACTTCCTGCTGCAGGAGGGTGTGAAACAGCAGATGCTTCAGTCTCTTGTTCAGTCTGGCTAAAGCTTGCATGAATATGCCTCCTCGCATGCCAGAGAACAGAGCACTATTAAGATTGACACATTGAAAATTTGGTTATTTTTTTAATTATTGGAATAAATCTGGTTTTAATTATTTTAATAATTATGTTGTTAGTAGGTAAGTGCATTTTTGTATCATTACCTTCCAAGAGAGACAAGTGCCAGCTGTCCGATTGCATAATAGAAGCTAGTTTGAAACACTTGACCTCTTAGCATGTCAATTACCCTCCCCTGATAAAGTGGAATATATGTATCACCTGTTAGGGAACATGAACATCACAGATTCAATAAACAACAATAATAGCTTGTGTTTTCAGGTGACGCATTTGAAATATACCATAGGATAGGTCACACTTACAGACAACTCCTAAGATGAGGAAACTAAAAGCTGCAATCAAGTAAAGGGAATCTGGTCTGAAATATTGCAAAACCCTCATAAGCAACCGTGTGGCGTCCTCTTTGTTGTTGTCCTTTCTCATCTTTCCATCAGCACAGAGGCCCTTTTCCCAGACTACACATGCCAGCGATGAAGACATGAGGCCCAGCAGCAGCATGCTGAAGTCAAAACGTGGTCCCATGTAAGGCTCTGAGGGAGGCGCCGCTAGGAATCGTCCACTTTCTAACACAGGAGATTGGAGGCACAGGAGCGCTACCAACCGGCGGAGCTCAGCCTGGGGTTTTCCGTCGGTCAGTGCGGATGTGAACACATGGAGAATGGCCCACTTTACTGCCCCGAAAGCCCAGACTCCTGCCAGCCCACCACAGCTGGAGCACTTCAAGAGCAGCAGTCCGGCCCACAGTGCCGAACAAAGTACTGCGTCAAAAAGAAGGATAAACAATCCACAGACGACTACTTCCTTCATTTTCCTCAGGTGGATGGACAGACTGCAAGAGGCCAAAGTTTACTGTTATACAGTGATTAACTGTGATAAATCCACTCATTTCCCATACAACCCAAATATATTTATAATGAATAGTACAGATTAATTAACTGTACCTTCTTACGTATTGATGTATCAATAAAACCAATAATAATCCAGATTTAAATTTACATTTTAGCAAGTTTAGCACATTTGTTCTCTACTTTATTTGTATAAAAATATTGAACAAGGATAACTTATCTAGAAACTTTCTTACGGAGAATTTGCTTTATCTGGTTGCACGAGATTCCCTATAACAGTACTAGCTATAATTACTAATCTCTGCGGTATCACCCTGTTTCAACATCACATGAATGAATCTATGTTATTCATGACCACTTTGCCTGTTAAGGTCACAGAAGTGTAGGAGCCAATCCTTGCTATCATTGGGGTGAGAGGCAGGGTACTCCCTGGACAGGTCTAAATGAATCATTTTGTACCTGATTTTAATATATCAGTATGTATTCTTATTGACTCCAAAAGCATTTAACTTTACCCAATGATACAATCTCAGGCTGTTTTCTTTATATAATGTTTTATATGTTTATACAAACCAGTAAATCATTCTGCTGGGGTACTTTTGCTTTTGATGTTGTATTTTGGTTTCCAGGTTTAAACCCCCTTTTATTAACAATAGTCATTAAGCAGCAAAATGTTAGCATCATGTGACTGAGTTACTTTTATTCATGTATCAATATCCACGCTGCATTTTAATGCACAACGATGATAGAAACACGTTTGTGTTTCTATCTGCAACACTGAGATGTTATGGCCATTTCAACCAATCGTCACAGCCAAATACTGTGGATTATTTCACAAGAACATCACTGTGCTCATCTTTTTGTAATCACTGACGCTAGCTAGTCTAATGTAGCCAGCTAATGTCTAATGTTACTGCAGCTAGCTAATGTTACTGCAGCTAAAAGCTTGTAGTAGCATGTTTAGTCGCTTCTGTCCTTGCTACTGTTCAACACTGGGCTAGACAAATCTATAACATATTTCATGCACATGAAGTTAAAGATTTGATGCCTATTTCTGACGACTTACCTTGTATTTGTTGCCCAGCAGTCCACTGCTAACTAGCTAACGTTAACTACGAGATGTATGTTA
>OMLM01016041.1:0-24354 GCA_900302695.1 Helostoma temminkii | reverse complement strand
TAGATGTATTGTGAAATGTCTTTAAACTTCTTCAACAAGTTCAGGACATAAGGTGCGAGGACATGCACAATGTAAATCATAATGTCCCTGTTTCAAGTCCAACTTTATCTCTCTTCCTGTTCATTTCTCAACCACAGTATGTGCAATCAATAAAATAAGAAGCAAGTGTTGTGAACATCAGGTCTACAGGTCTCCTTGTTTTCACACTATAAATCAAAAGCATTTACGAGCATTTACCAGGGTGCAGGGCACAGTTGACCTTCTTTTAGGTTCAGATCATTGGTGTTAGAAAATTGATGACGTTAATGTTTTAAAGTAATAAACTGCAGCCATCAACTGAAACCCTGAGGCTGCTCTAACTTCTTCCTATAAGCCTACTTTCCCTCCCTGATCCTGACAGACAGCAGTCTCTGAACCTCCTTCGCCTCCCTGTCACTAGACCTAAATACCCTCTTTTTCTGATTTAAGATGGCTTTGATGTCCTTGGTGACCCAGGGCTTGTTGTTAGAGAAGCAGCGGATTGCTTTTGAGGTAACTATGGTGTCCACACAAAAGTTGATGTAGTCCGCTATGCAGTCTGTCAGGCCATCAATGTCCCCAGTGTGTGGCTCACAGAGTGTGTCCCAGCCTGTGGCCTCAAAGCATCCCTGCAGGGCAGCACTGGCCCCATCAGACCACCTCTTAACAGCTTTAACGGTGGCTGGCTGCCTCTGAACCAGAGGTACATACTGAGGGAGCAGGTGCACCAAGTTATGGTCTGACCTGCCCAGAGGGGGGAGGGCAGTGGAGCTGTAGGCTGCTTTAACATTACGACGTCCAGTGTCCTCTCCCCCCTGGTGGGACATTCCACTAACTGGGTGAAGGTAGGAAGTGTCTTCGTTAGAAAGGCATGATTAAAGTCACCTGAGATCATAAATAGGGCGTCGGGGTGTCTGGTCTGGAGTCTGACGGTAACTTAAGTTACCGTCGTTTTCGGTCTCACAGGTGTATTTTTGTTGCTTCTTACCTCCTCACTGGGGGAACATGGACATTTCTTTTTCAGGCGACCACTGTTGACTAAATTCCCGGTGTGGAGCCTGAGAGTCTTGGCGTGGTTCAACAACATCTTCGCCTCAGTGTTCATGTTTTGAGGATCCAGGTGCTAACAAGCTGCTGAACAACAGTGTTCAATGCGCTTCGATCACTTACTGTAGTACTGCTGACACACAGGCTAACACACAGTAGCACAGCCCACGCTGCTGAGAAAATAAAATAGTCAGGATGACTTGCACCATCTGACCTGCTGTGGTTGCTGAGTGGCTGTTATGGAGCCGAGCCGGTATCGGTGCCGCCCACATGGAGGTGACGGTGGCGGTCCTGTAAAACCTGGTCTGGATTAACCTCAATAAGACAGGCCTGGATCAGTGGACTGGGTTTGTGTGTTGGTGCAGGTCCAGCTCTGACCCCTAGATGGCTGTGTAGTATTTCTCATTATTCTTCAGTCTGCTCAAAAATATATTTATAATAGTCTGTACACTTACTAAAGCACTGTACTTAAGTACTGCCTTAAGGTACTTGTACTTTACTGGAATATTTCTATTTTGTATTAGCTTTACTTTTGTGCCTCTGTACCTATTTTTATTTTTTAATAAAAACTTTAGTTACTAGTTACTTTTTGCAGATATTCAGTTTTAATGAAAAATAAAACAAGTTAATAAAATGATACTGTGATTAAAATAAGCTGTACTTTTACCAGCTGCTGCTTTTCCTACACAAGGTAGCCTAAAAAATCCTAATTTAATTTTTAGCTTATTGCCGTTTTATTATACGTTTTCATTCCTCTGGTGTTCACCTTTTAATTTTTTTCCCAAACAAATCTGGACCACACTTGAGCATGTTCACAACAGCATTAAGTTCAGTAGTTTAGGTTTTCATGGAGTACTGGCTTGTAAAGTTTAAAGCACATACTTCAACTTAAATAAATCATTTAGTAGTACTCCAGTGTTTGTAGTGCAGTAGTTTTTAGACAAGGACTACTTAACTAAGAAGTTTGTGTACTTCTACCACCAGTGATCCGACCAGTTGATCTATTTCTGCATGACACTGAAGGTTTTTCAGGAAGCAAAAATATGTTTAAAATATGTTTTTTAAATTAAAAATGCATCATCTCTTAATTTTATTTGTGTTACAAAAGCATTTTTGCACAGTTGGTTAATTGTTTTTGTTCACTGGTGAAGTGACTCCACCTACTCAAAGAGATGTGGTAGGTTGAGACGGCAGGTTGGACATTAATCATTGGGAGGGTGTTTGAGTCCCAGATCCTTCTGTTCACATGCTGAAATATTTTTAAGATATGGCTCTGTAGTTTCATAAGAGTTTTAAGAGTGTCCATGCGAGAAAGTAAGGTTTTTCCAACACTTTATCCATTTCGCTGTTGAAAAGTGCAAAACAAATGTAGTACCTTCATTATATTTGTTGCCACCTACTTTTTACTTTGCTTTTGGTTGTATTTGTACTCATGCTTACGGAGTTTATGTGATGGGTAGTGGTCAGCAGCTAAGCAGTTAAACTCAGTGTACTGTGGTGTAATCACAAGTGTGTTATCATTCATTTGTTCATCATTTACTTAGTCATTTTTCTGTAGGTGTGTCATGTCCTGATCCCTAACTGTGTGGCTAGATTTAGTCTTCAAATGCCTGTGAGGATCTAAGACCCTCTCAATAAGTGATGTGAGGTTGAATAACTTTATTTATTGGCTACATTAATCAAGCTAAATGCTAAGCTAACCATTTGAAATGTTGAGTTACTCGATATTGTTACTTGTGCTGAAGCTAAATTGCAATGAGAAGATGAAGCCCAATATCTCATCTAACAAACTTCATCTTGACAAACTACAGCATAAATGCTTTTGTAAGAGAACAATGCAAGATTAAAATGGAAAGGGGTCAATCAACACAACTCGTTTATCTTTTGATATTTTAAGTGTATTTGCCCCTAAATACATGTATACTAAATACATAATTCACCTTTTAAATGTATGCCTTTTACTACAAAAGTACACAATGTTAATACATCTTCTTTTCCTGAAAGGTTATAATTAACATGAAGTAAAAACTACAATTCGATTAAGTTCAAGTTTATTCATATAGTGCCAATTTTCAAAAGTAAGCTCAAGGCACTTTAACAATGTAAGGTGTAAGACCTTACAATACAACAAAAATAATACAGAAAACCCAACAAATTCCCCTTGAGCAAGCACTAGGCAACTGTGCAGAGGAAAAACTTTGAAACTTTTCTTCCTTTTTAAAAAGGAAGAAACATTCAGCAGAACCAGGCTCAGAATGAGTGGTCATCTGCCTTGACTGGTTGGGGTGAGTGGAAAAAAAAGAGAGAAAAGAACAACAAGTCACAAAACAATAGCAACAACAAAACACTTGGCAGGTAGGATGGACCAGCAACTGTAGACCAGGAGCACACTGCTACAAGGCAGAGGATACCTGCAGAAAGAGAAAGAGAAAGAGAGAGAGAGAGAGAGAGAGAGAGAGAGAGAGAGAGAGAGATGTGGTGAGTTAACTCTATGTTGTGGTACCTGGCTTGAGGAAGGAAGTTGAGGAGCAGGAAAAAAATCCACAAGCCCAGTTCCAGTGATTTTGGCTTCCAAAGTGCAGCAGCCATATCTGTTAAAACAGACGACCCCTGCAGAAAAGTGAGAAGGAGATAAGTTCATGTTAAAGACTCACAAGGTGTTTGGGGTGGATGGCAGGTGTATAGTATGCAGGAGTGAGAAGCTGCAAACCCAAGATCAAGACTGGAGTCCTGTTTGAGGTTAGTTTTAGGCATGAAAAGCACCTTGGTTGGGGTTAGAGACATATCATGTTTGGATTTAAATTTAAGGTCAGATGTTGTGTGTGTGAACTGACTGTTTGATTTTTTGTGGTTAGCCCAGCCCATAGTCTTTCCCTGACCCTTACCCAGTGCTGTGAGAGCCTGAACCCAACCATAAAACACATCTGGATGTTGTACTGCAACATCGGATATTTCCACAGACAAAAATACGTTGCCTGTGGACATTTAATTGTTATATGAAGTCACAAATATGTTGGTCCTATGTCGATCATTTTCTTTAATTGTGAACATATGATCAGAATTGTCAGAAAATGTAATACATTTGCAATAATGTTTCCCATAAAAACATAGTTGCGTTTGCAGTTTAGTCATATGTGAATGCATTGTTAGGAGACTGGGTTGCAGAAAAGATTGTTGATCTACTGAACAGACTGTTAATAACAGTCTTCCCTTGAGATGTATTAAAGCAATCAAATGGCTACATCCACAAAGCTTGTTTGTTTTGTGCCATGCGTGATATTAATGTGAATTACTTTACTTTACTTCATCCACATTTGTTCAACATCAACAATCAAAACACTAAACTGTCAATTATTATACATGTATCACCTTACATGTAAAAGGATGGCACAAAACAATCTGTGTCTCTTACAGTAATCATTGAACTGAGCTTTGATCATAGTATTTGCTTGTGCTCCGTTTGGTACCGTCCCCTATGGGTCTTCAGCTGCTGATCCAAAACAAGCCTGCTTAATATGCCTGGTTATGCTTTATGTTTTCCATAATTAATTTGGTCATTAATTTCCCTTCTGTTGGGTGCATTAGGTAGCACACATGATGAAAATGTATCATTATAGTTGTTTTGTTAATGAGTTGTATAAGAATAAAATGATGTTACTTGTTTTTAAAATGAAAACACGCTGTAATTTTCGGCCCCTTCCCCACTTCACTAATATTTATACCATCCATAATTTATCTATAGTGTACGAGTAGTGGAAAGCAACTAAGAACATTTTTTTTTACTGTACTTGAGTATTTCCACTTTTCTATATTTCGATGTCACTACATTTCAGTAACAAATAACTATAACGTAACTATAACTCTAGTTATTAGTTACTTTTTAAAATCAGATAAGTCAGATAAAAATAAAAAATTACAGTGCAACCATAGGACTTTGTTGATTCCCAACATGAAATTCACAGGCTGCCTTATTATGTAAAGGAATTCAAATTATAATTATTAGATTCAAGATATATGATCATCAAAACAGAATAAAGTCATTAAAATTGCTCTATTGTTACCAGCTGTAACATTCAAATGACGAACACATGAATGCATCACAATCGTAGTCACTGATGTGAAATAAGCCTTTCTGCATAAAGAATAGTTTTAACTTTTGTACTTCAAGTATCAGGTGAGCTAATACATGGACATAAGTAATCAAGTGTTACAAACAGAATGCATCAAATAATTAAAAAATTAATTAAAAAACAACCTTCCCAAATGAAACTGAAAATGCACACAGTTATATTCATTCATACATTCATTGTGTTTGTTTATGTATGAGCTTACACCCACGGGACCCTCAGTAATCATTACAGATGATGTAGTTTGCACAGTCTAAAATTTTGAGTGATATCCTGCCAGATTATTACTTGTTAAAGCTGTGGAATAAACACATTATACAGCGTTGCACAGTCTCTCCTTATATCTGCACTCTCTAGATGTTGCATAGCAACTGCATTTCTAAAACTGTAATTATTGGCAATTAGTACAAGGAGGTTGCAGTCTGGCAATCTGCAGAAAGATTAAATGACCTCTCATTAAAAATACATGTGCTCAGAAATCAGCGTGCCTGCTATTGAACACAGCCTAAAAACATGAGGAAGATGAGGGAAGAGAAGCAAATAACTGAGGTGCAGTGGTTATGTGGCCACTGGAGCATACACACATGTAGCAGCTGTGTCATACTTAAAAGGATTTCATTGTGCTTTTGTGAGATTCAATCCTCCTTTTATTGTCACTGTATAGAGAGAGGATCAAACACTTTCCTTGGGGGAATCGATGCTCTGTGTTACTGTAGAACATTGATCACTACAGGAGAAGTAAACAAATGAATACACGCTGAGATGCACTATAGGTTAGTATGTGTACTAATAACGCTCTACCTGTCATTATTCTTCTATACTACACTTGTTATGCTCTGAGGTGAAACCACTTAAATACAGAGAACCAAGTCATGTCAAGATCCTCATTTAGTAAAGTCTTTAAACTGGAAGTGAGGCTGCCAACGAATTACCAGTCAATTATTTTAAAATGCCTTATGTATGATGTATGATTTACAGTTTGAAACCTAAATTATCACTACAGTACCTGTGGCCTTTAACATCAATACAAGCTGCATCTTGACAAAAAAGTGCATGAGATAAAATAGCTCTTGACTGCTGCCTACGCTATAAAACTACAACAAACAAAGGTTTGACAAGGAGGAAGGAATCAGGCTCTGAATCTCAAGTCGCACTAAACAGCTGTTGACAGCTGCCTGCTCTATAAAACTGAAACTAACAACTGCAGTGAACAGAGGTTTTGATAAGGGTGAAGAAATCATGCTGAGAAAGTCCAAGAGATGACCACTGGCCACTGAGTGCAGCCACACATGCACTGTTCAGAACTAGGCTCACAAAAGTCTGCATTAGTTACTTAGACTGATCAAGCTTATAGAAACCGAGGCAGCATTTTAAATAATGTATGAAATATGTTCGCGTTTTCATTGAATCAGGACTTACAGGAATCAATCTGTGGTGTCATTTTGAGTCGTAAATCCAAGAGCCATGAGGTGTTACTTTAGACATAAATATGTTCACAGTCATGGTTGTTGGTCCTTGTTGCCATAAATAAAGCATTCATCCATCCATTTTTATGCCATCAATTTTCTTTCTTTGGCTGAGAAATATTTCGATACAAATCATAATGGTCACAGTAAAATCTTTGTCTGTGCACAAGTAAATGTTTTCTAAATAACTATCTGTTATTTTATGTAACTGAAACACACTATAGTTATTGCAAATGTGCTTTAATGTTTCTTTTCATAATTTCAGCCTTTTCCTCCCTTTGAATCAAACCAGTGTTGTGTTGCTTAGTAAATGCTGCTAAACAGAAAATGCACATTGCAGTGCCAACACCTTTGTCCCAGTGTTCAGTGTCTCACACTCTCCTTTCTTTTCTCTCTGTACATTGTGCACAATGGGCTTTTGTTAAAAATAATTCTGGATCGTTGTCCATTAAAGATTTTATATCCCCCATAAAAACTACAGGATGCCCTCCGGAGTCTGAGGTATCATTTCCTCGTCTCATAATGTCTGTCTGAAAATTGCATTTCTAATTTCCTGACGTATATTGCCACCTATTTAACTTACTTCCACTCACATGAGGTTCATCATTGCATTGCTCTCATTCTTAAGTCTTTAAAGGCCCAGGATGAATAAATCTTTTGAAAATCAATGCCTTGAGGTTAACACAGTGTAGTCGCTGTAAGCAGCAGTAGTAGAAGTAGTAGTAGAAAGCATGATGAGTTCTCGTTAAAGACATTCAGCACATTGTAAGTCTGCCAGCAGTACTGCTAGACTCTACCCATGTGCTCAGTAAATAAAAATGTTAGAAATTCAAAAGACTAATAAAAGACTAATAAAAAAAAATTTAATGATTCTCATTAGTTGGTCTATAAACTCCATCCTGTGCCACATTTCCTGTAGGATCTCTGTTCTGTTCTGTTGATTGAGTTCATGTTTCCTCAACACAATCACTAATTACAGCCACAGTGAAAAATCACCCAGAAAGCTCACTAGACAGCTCTCTTGCGTGTCTACAAATGTTTTCCATAAGAAAAACACGACCAGACGTTAAAAGGCTGGCTGCTGGCCACCGTCTACAGTTCTGCACCCGGTTTACCAATACCTGTCATGCAAATGAGGGGCTCAGAGGTCCTCGGGGCCCGATTGTGCATGAAACAGAAAATATAAGAAAATGGGAAAAGAAATACATAGCGCTTTTGTTAGCAAATTAAAAATAGCTTGCCTAAGGTGACAATAGACCTAAAGCACTCTCCTTCTTCTGCTCTCCAAACATTTGTTTTGAATTTCTGCTGTCATTGTATTCTTTTCTGGACACAAAAAGCATATGCAATGAGTAATGTAATCACACTTGACAGAATTAAAAGGCTGTAAATGCCTTTGATGCAAATTAGCTGAATAATCTGACTGGACGACTTTGCTGAGTGATCTGTAGAACAATACGCACAGTAAGAGGTAAAATAACATGTGGCAGACTTTTACTCTGAAGATTGTCAAGTGAATGTCAGTTGGATGCCATTTTCTTTTTCATTTATCTTCTAGTTTCCTGAACATGAACTAAGTGAAATTTCAAGTTTGATGATATGAAAACTACTCACGCTGTCATCTCATCATTACACCATGGTCCAGAATATAGCATAAACTAACACTCAAAAACACAGACATCATGCCTATAAACTGCAGTAATTGTGAATGTAGGACAGAGCTCTATAGCTATGTAATCCAAGTGGCTGTTAACTAAAAATAGCCATAAATCCTGTCACTTTTGGTTTGACACGACAGTCATGCACTGAGCATCTATACTAGTTATCTTTGTGGGCTGTTACTTAACCACATGAATAAAAAGGATTCCAAGTGTTTGTTGTTCTGAAAAGTTTATTATATTCAATTTAACAATGGTTCAGTAATTTCTGGCAACATATCATACAGTAAACAAACACTTATGGGCTAGAGCCTTTTAAATGTGTTGAAAGACAGAGTTATGGATAAGGATATAAAGGGGAACAAAAGGAGGACAAAGCTCAAGGCAGATTTTTCATAATGTAATGCTAATGCTTTATTTAAACAGTCAGTACTGACAAAAACCTCAGTACATCAACTATTTGCAAACAGGATTTAAAAAAAGTAATAGTGTAAATAAATCTGCTTGTGAAGTCACTTTAGTGAAAACACTCTTCCCAGGTCCAACCTTGGATTCATTCTCAGGATAAAATGCTGCAGTGCTAATTTCCCTGTAAGTGCACCTAATAATTTGCACCATTTCTTAAATTAATGAAAGAATTTTACGCATTATACATTGACACTACATTGACAAAAGCAACATTAAAAGTTGTTAGATGTTACCAACACGTTAGACATATAAACACTGAATACACACACCCATCGGTGTAAACTGGAATGGTATGCTACCAAACAAGATGGTTCCAGTGGGTGCCAGCTAATTAGCTATCTGTTAATTGTTGCTACCTAACTGCACTCCCTAAACGCAGAACAGTTGAGCCATCATAATTTCCATCAGATGTCTGCTAATGTTAGCCTAATTTAGCCCTGCACATAAAAGACATGTTTTAGGGCAGATTATACCTAAATGTTGGTGACTAGATATCTAGCTTGCTAATAGCTACCTCAACTTCTAAATTGCACACTGTTCTTATTATACCTCCAGGCAAAACATACTCAATTCAAAAGAGTCATTTCTTCACTCTCAATAATGCCTCACTGAAAATGATGTGAAGGGCAAACATGTATTAAAGGGGTTCTCTTCATACGTCCATGTCCACCCGTAACCTTCGAAGGTTACAGGTCTGAGGAAGTTTAACACAGAACTTGCATGCTGCGGTTAGGATTAGGGTCAGGTCACACTTAATAAGCGGATTGATGCCTATAGGAAAATTGACTGGGATGATAACCTCAAATATATTTGGGAAAAAAAATTGCAATAATACTGTATACACTTAACCTAAAAGTAATAACAGAAATGGGATGAAACAATTCAGACAAATAGCTGTTAGCTAAAAGCAATGAATGAACAGTTAGAACAATAGCTTCTAAAAATGAGACATACAGTGGGTCCTTTATGAAGGCAGCACCACATGATGATAATTAAGCTTCTGTTCACGCTGTCATTTTCACCTTGCTGTGCCAAGGCTTGGCTGACTAATGCTCAGGGTAAATACTGATCACAGGTGCTGAAGGAAACTATAAAACTGTAGAATAAAGCAGCTGAAGTGGTCCTGATGGTCCAGTTTCATCAAAGATAAGTATATTTAATCTCCTCTGAATTTAAGGTGGAGTGCCTTGATAAATGTTTTTATTAGAGCTAAACTTGGCTGTGTAAGTAGTAAGGTTTCTGACTTGCCAGATTCTCCTCGATCTCTCCTGTGACAGCACGTTTGCAGGGGTGGAAAATTATACAACATCTCAAAATGCACTGGAGACATTTATTAGCATAAAGAAATTAATAAAAAATATACCAGATGGAGTTATTTTTACAGAGACAGATTTGGACTTTTCAGGCAGCATGCATGAATTTACATGACAGTAGAGAGGGAATAACAGGAATCTGGCTTCCAAAATGAGGCCAAAGTAGTTAAAAGCAAAACACTGTCACAGCCCTTAAACATTTGTATTTTGATGTTCAGAAGGAGCTAAAGCCTTTTTTTTTTAAATAAAGTGCAAACTGCATGCACAAGAATGTGGTCTGCAGTAGGTGTGGTGACAACATATTGCGTGGCAGTGAATATGACTTCAGTGGCTTAAGCTCTCCTCGATACTTTCAAAAGCAGACCAGACACATGTTTTAAAACAGTAATAGAAACATCACAGAAGTGCACATTGCTGTAAGTACTTGCAGGTACTGTAAACTTCATCAGCTTGTCACCTTGGCTTCCATAAAATCATGATGCCTTGCTACTGAGGCAATGACCTTGTATGGCTACTCCTGGCCAGTGTGATCTATTCAAAACAATTTTCCTTCTTCTGTCACACATGGAAGTAATGGAGCAGAATCCTTTTACTATTAGATGGATCTAACAGTCTGCTGTGTCTGAATTAAGCCAGTCTGGCTAACACTGTGATTCAATATTACTATGAGCCATCAACACTTCTCACCTGTCAAGTTGCAAATGGGTAAGATCTATAATGCTTACCCAGTCGAATGCATTTGCTCACTCACACAGGGCTTAGTAATTCTCAATAGATATTGCTGAATATACAATATTTGATATCCATTTACTAAATCTGAAAAGTATACATTACAGACCTGATTGAAGTGCATTCAAGAAAGCTCATATTCCACAGAGGCCAAACCAGTATTTTCCATTAATCACTGACAGGTCACAATTAGTAATTCTTAGAATGAGTCCAACTGGAGGACAGAAACAGAGAAACTACCTCTGATAAATGTTCATACTGAAATCACACATGATTATAAATATGCTGTAATAGGGCAATAACATTCATTATGCTGCTGGAAGGAAGAGTGTTTAATCAGATAAATAGAATAATCATGTAATCAGTGTGACTTTTACAATTAGAGACACAGAACACTAAACTGCTGCACATCTGCATACACTTCCATCATAATTGATAAAACTGGAAAGCAGCTGTTTAACCACAGACAGGGTGCCTTCCTCATAGGTGGAATCTGCCAGAGTGCATCAAGGATTCCTGGTGAAGAGCAATACCTTATCTGGCACTCACCACCTGTGCACATCTATTACCTCAGGCCTTGTTACACTGGTTACAACTCAACACATCACCAATGCAGACTGCCAAAACACACTATTAATACTCTCTATTAGTGCTTTTAATTCCTAAGAGTATGTTTTATATTAGCTTCTCAGACAGTAGTACTGTTTTTCGCAAAATAGGAGCAAAGGAAATAGGCCAAATGCAAGCACTAAATATACTGTACAACATTCTCAGAAGTAGGGGTACAAGACGGGTTCATATGTTCCCGAAGGTACAATCTACTCTAATGTACCCCCTACAGGGCTAATTATTGGACCTCGAGGTGACTATGTGTACCTTTTGTGGTCTGAAAGGTATATATATGTATCCAGTACCCATTATAAAAGGTATAAATAAGTACCTTAGTGGCTACAGGTACAATTATGTACTTTATTTTTTGAGTGAAAATAACACCAAATACTGCCTGTTTTAGGCAATAGTTTACAGTGCAAATGTTATACATGACAGAATTAGTAAACAACATGATAAAAGGAAAAATCTGTCCCAAGCTCAAACTAGTAATGCAGCTCCACCACCATCATCATACATATAAAAGAAGTTGAGACACACTGTAGGCTATAGGGTTAAGAGTAAGAATAAGAAGTCTGTTCAAGGCACCAAGACGGTAATAAAAAACATTATAAAAATAAAATCTCAGTACAATTTATCTATCTTAAGTGAGCATTGATTTGCCAGGGGTTTCAATTTGACTGTATTATAGAATTTTTTTTATCTGCTCATTCAGTATCCCTGGCAAAATGCATTTATCGAGTGTTATAATATTTGACTCATAGATTATCTTTTAATTGGTTTTAACCTGGGGCTTGTGCTCTCATTTTTTCTGGGCAATGTAAGATATTTATTTTTAGGAAATATTGTATGTCTGTTATTGTCTCAGATTATTTACTGTTGTAACTGTACTGAACAATGTAAACTGCTAAGAAAGGTAGCTCACAAATTTCACATGATCAAAGTAACAGTGGTTTTAAAACACAAATACAAGCTCTCAACTACAATGCTTTTATTGTGAAGGGGGAAATAATTTCTTTTTTTTGAAAATTTATAAGCAGGAAAATAGATGTCAAGCAGAACATTTGTGTAAGGCTTAACCAGACAAGATTCCTTCAAAGCTGATAGCGTTACATAGCCAATAGAGCAAGGCCCCACATGGAGACGAAATTAATATCTCCATTCAAACTGTGTCAAGTTCTGCATCTCCTCAATGGATTATGATTAACAACTGGAACAAAGTCTTTGCCCATTAGGAGGGGTAACCACACTGGCTTAGAATCAGAGGAAATGGGCACCAGAAGGAAGGAAATGAGAAGTGAGATGCACAACCAATGGTACAGTCTGATATAAACACTCTATACAGTCTGTACAGCACAGGCAGTGTCTTCAGGTAACATATTAAATGAGGTTTGCACAAACCGCTGTAAGTCTTTGCTACCTGCAACTATATAAGTTCACAACTGACTTAATTCTTCTGTAGCTGCTTCTATAAAAGCACTCGGTGAGGGGAAAAAGTATTGTGTTTGTATTAACTTCATAGTGAATCAGAAAAAAAAGTGAGCTTTTGGATTGAGCTTCATATAACAATGATTGCGTTACACACAAACTACGGCACAATAACCACATAACAGGGAGACTTTATAATGCTTCTTCTCTCTGGGTGACTGCATGGCCACACATGTTCAGCCCATTACTTCACAGTGATGTTGACACAGCTTGGTTGTGCACAGGGAATGATATTGCAGATCAGCACATTAACTTGCAGTATTGCTCTGTGGATGTTGTGGGAATACGAATGGCATGGCGTTGCATGCAATGACTACAGCATCCAATACTGTGTCAGGGAATAAAGTAGAAATGCAGACAGATGTAAAAAGGGTAGACCAGGTACACATTAACTTAGGACTCATGGAACTTGAACTAAAAGAACAATGAAGAACATTCGGAACCAGGCAAAATCAGACTGATGGAAACCTTACTTTTTTTTTAAACTGATGTTACAGTCCACTAATTGGCAAATGGGGGGCTTTCTTTATTATAGTCTAACAGCATCTTCCAGTTGTTTGCATGGCATTAAGAGTTTTAGGATCAAGCTTCTGACTGTTCACTTGATTCAATTTCTGAATTTTCTCCCTTTAAGACCAAGAAAAGCCTGCTGTCCCCAAAACAGCTTCTTTTTGTTGAGTTGATGTTTGAATAAGGAAGTTAGAGCCACCATGACTCTTGAGTCTCTTTACACAAAAAACAGTTTAAAACAAGTACAAACTGTTGTCTACTACGTGGGAAGCTGAGTCATCGCTCCATCAAAATTGTCTCCCAAAGGGACACTGGCTTCAATCCAAGAAGCAATAAATTATGAACAAGGAATCACTTTGTACAGATGGGTTATATTCTTGTTCTTTTTTTTATTTTTAGTATCCAATAAAGTATATTGCTAACGAGACATTTCAAGACAAGCCCAGAAGCAACAGCAGCTCAGCTGTTTGAACTTTCACAATGTCTGGTTTTGTTAATGAGCTGAACTCTCCATGTCACATTGAGATTTTCAGGTGCTGTGCAAAAGACTTTTTCACCAGACACCAGACATTTTCACCAAACTTCTCTGAAATCTACCTCCTATTCTAATGAACCATTAATTTAATGTACTGTGCAGGACATCTCTCAAGCACCAGGGTCTCAGGTTGTTAACTACTGTATAGCCAATAGACAGGCTCCAGTAGCTGAAGAAGTACTGAATGGCAGCCAGTACGTGGTTATGCAAGGTCCAGGTAAAAATCTGTAAATAACACAGCAATGTGAGTTATGTTGCGCCACACAGAGAAATTTTAATATTCTAGTACAATTTAATATGTGCTCCATTAACCTTGTCCACCCTGACTTAAACTGCAACTTCTAGGTCATGAATATTTCAGTGCAACAGTGCATTGACGAGACACAAGAAGAGACCACAGGGCAAACATTTCTCCAACTTCTGCTTGTCCTTTAAATCTCTGATTAAAGACACGAGTGCAAGAACAAGAGACTGGCTTTTCAATCTTCAATGGGACTTGATGTCTCTAGTATCCAACATGTCAGTATCCACAGTATCCAATGTAATATATCCACACCTATTTGATGGACTGGAAACAGATTGAGAGCAAAGTCCTGTACCTAGACATTTATGGTCCTGAGATGATAAAGTCAAATGGCTTGGTCTGTAGTGATCACCTAACATTTCCTATAGTGACACCATGAGAACAACTTCTTTCAAGTAGCCATGATGACGGAAAGCTGTGAAAGTCAGTGCAGACATTTCTGTCCCCATTGGATGAACTTCACTTGTCCTTTGGCTTTTTCTCTTACGATATCCTCAATTCAGATTTCAAATTTCTTAGCATCTACATCATCTACATGGTTGTAGAATCTGATCTTGTTGAGGCCAAAGTAGAGCTACAGTACAGTAGAGATTAATCATTTATTTTAGTCAGCAGCCTTAGACCTCATTGCTTCAGGTCAATCAAATATTGATGTATACACTAGAATAAATGCTGACAAAGACTGGTATGTAATGTATGTTAAAAAATCAATTTAAAACATGCACACCACAGTTATATAATCCTGCTTATTCAAGTCAAGTGGGCCTTGGTATGCTGTCACTGAATCTATCCAGCTTAAGAGTGAGTCTCTGAGGTGGCTTGATCAGTACCTATCGATCACACTAACAGGCAAAGTATTCATAGGCAACTGAATGTAGGTGGAAATCATTACTAATGTGAATGACAGCTATATAGCCTAACTGTAATTGGAACGCAAGGTTTCACTCTGGTAATAGCCAAACGAAGAGCAGTACAGTTCAACACACACTAGACGGGCACAACAGGATAATTTAAACCATAAATCAAGCATCCACACTGTGGTTCACCTTGAAGCTCCAGAAAACATATAGTGCTTGTCTTTTGTCTTTGCCACTTAGCCGGAAATTGTGTTAAATATACTTTCTTATTTTCTTCTCCCCTCCAAACAAGTACATACCGAATGGATTTAAGGCTGTGTAATGTAACCACATTAGATACAAGGTCCGGCTTTATGATGAATGGAGCCACTTTCAAAAGCAACAAGCTTGTTTCATTTCTGGAAATAAATTTTATCTTATCTGTTGATGTAGCAAAGCCCCCATTCAGATTTGCATGAAATTGCTGTTGCTAACATTACAATGATTCACAATTTCATCTGTCCTCAAGAGTGTGTGACAGGTACAGCATGACACAGTAAAGAAGGGAAACCTGTGACAGAAACAATATATAAAATAAATATAAATTAAATCATCAGTAAGTAAGATTTCAGTAAAAGTCTGTATCATGTTGCAATCTCTCTCTCTTTGAACTTAAAATAAAATTTTAATATTGATTGGATTAACTTTTCATGGGAAATCAGCATAATCTGATGTCATTTAACAGTCTGAACTGATGATTTAGTGGCACACAGTACCCATCCATTTTAAGCAAAAACTGTCATTTGACCGAATTACTTACAAGCAATTCGTATCTTAAGTTATTTAACCTTCTTACTCATTCAACCACATATGTAGGTCTGTGTGCCATAGGCAAGAGTTTGCCTTACATGTTCCAGTATGACACAGAAGGATGTCACTCATGGTGCTCTTCCTTGACATTCCCTGAATATTTAATCTTATATAAAAAACTGATATGGTGCACGAAAAAGTACCTTACACTGCAAATATGAATCCCACAAATCCAGAGATACACATCAGCTCTTATTACCTTTTTATTACACCCCACAGATCAATAAAGGACAGATTCAGATTTGATCCATGGATGTTGCTGTACTGCAAAAAACACAAGTACATAAATAAATTCATAGGTTTTCCAGTATCTTTCACTACTGTAAGGTACATGTTCCCGGTCTAGATAATAATCAGCTTTCCCTCAAGTGGGATGAAGTGACTATTACTCTGAACAGGGTCGTGATCAGCCTTGGGTCCTGCTGTGAGTCTCTGTGGCTGAGATGTTTACTGGGGCTTTTTGTCTGGGCCTGTAGGATCCCACTTAGTGTGAATGATGGCAGCTGTGAGGGTGCCTCTGGCAAGTGTGATTCCACCTATGGCTGTTTGGTATCGTGCAGCATACTGTACAGCACCAGCTGCCTAGCACTCCTGTGAGCATGACTGATTGTGGCTGAGGTAAGCACGTCTCTGGTGAGAATGATGCTGAACACAACAAAGGTGAGTGCAGCTCTGGATACCACCACAGCAGATAACAGCAGTTCGGTGCAGCTGGCTACTTGGACTCTGGCTGCATCAGCCCAAGTGTGGCAAGTGTGACGGAGTATCTGTGACGGGCATAATTCTGGATGCTCCGAGTGGGCTGCACAGGCTGACAGACTCTGGTGAGAGTGATTCTGGTGATCAAAGCAGCTTTGTCTGCTGGTGCAGCAAGTTATCACTCTGGTGGAGTCTGCTGGTTCGGCGAGGCAGTGATAAACACTACAAGTGCCACTGACTGCAGCTGGGGTGAGCAAAACTCAGTTAAGCATTGTTCATGGTACTCTGTTTCAAGTACAAATGGAGTATGGGGCTGATAAGCTCTGGTACTCCTGCAGTCTGAAGTGTTTCTCCAGTTAGAAATCTTGGTTGGTGTCACACACAAGCTGGAGCAATCAGAGCCAAATGTGACTATGGCAAACCAGACTTGAATACCACTAATTATGTAGACACAAACATAAGGGATATTTAAGAGTATGTGTGCATACAACATGCTGATAAAGTAAAGTTGAGCCCTACTGCAGTATATATGTGGAAACCTGATTAGGATTATAGAATGAAACAGCTTGTATGAGCTAACTACAAATGAATTCAGTCTGTGACTATGACATCTGCAGAGGGCTCAGTACATTGTAGATAATTTGCACTGATTAAACCTACTTCACTTATCAGTACACTGCTGGCAGCACTATCTTACATCATGTCACCCTGCTATCCTAAAAAGGTGGAAGAGCCAGATAATTCCAAATGGCATATGTGCATGTTCTGTAAGGTATAAAGGTAAACCTACAATAATATGGTAAATACTCAGCTCTTTCCCCCGTAGCTTGTATCATCGCCGTGGCATAATTGAAAACTGGTGAACCTACTTCTTGAAAACCCACAACCGTTTCTCAACACACAACACTAACCACAGAGCACTGGGCCATTCTGTGTGAGTGAAGTTTATTCATTTGTGTCAGAATAGGGGCAATCACATGATGGCAGGAACAGGTACAGAACAGGACAGATATTAGCTACGCATTTGAATTTGCTTTTATATGATAATTGAGCAGTGCATGCTACTTGGCCCCAAATTTGTATGAGGCCATAACATTTATAGTAGAAAAACATACCTAAGATCACCGTAGAAACACCTGTGACATCCAAATACTTCTGTTACCTTGAAATCAGGGATTGTAAACACCTGGTTAAATAATAATTATTGGAAATGCCTGAAATATTTTAAAATATATATAAATGATGCATTTAAAACTACAACATACAACTAGCAATGAGTTGAGAGCCAAGAATGGACTAGAAACAGCCAGACACTAATGACTGACATAGCAGCATAGATGTCGTGATCACTTGTGTGTGACTGACCAAATAGGATGCTGCAGCTAGACATGGCCACATTCCATGTCTAGCTTTAGCTTTTCTCTTCTCTTTTTCTCTATGACTCCAACTTTATTAATGTGTTTTATGTTTGGGTTCAGGCACTCACAGTTGGGTTCAGACACTCACAGCACTGGTTTAGGGTCAGGGAACGATTGGTGGCTGAGTATTAACAAAAATGTAACAGATTACTTCACACACAACATCTCTAACCCCAACTAAAGTATTTTTAATGCCGAAACCTAACCCTAACTTCACTCAGGACTCTGGTCTCAATCGCGGGTCTGCAGATTGCCAGTCCTGCACAGTATATGCCCGCCATCACCTCAACCACATCCTTGCAACTAAATTCCTGTTAATTAGTGTGACGTTTTATTGATTCACAAAATACGTTTCTTTACAACATAGGGATTATGTTCGCTACAAAAAATCAAGGTGGCAGTTTAGTTGTTTACGAACGTAATTTTTTGGAGACAGAGTTGCTACACTATATCAGTTTCCAAAACAAAACAAAACAACAACCACAAAGAACAAACAAACAAATGAAAAAAGTTAAAGTAACACCACAACTGGCTGGAAAACATGGCTGAATACCTTCACATAATGCTTAAACAATATCACTTAGGACAGAATTGTGTATCACAACAAAATAATGCATCATTATTGAATTACTGTCCGACTTGCCTATTAAATGCACACAGCAGAATTGGAAAAGGCCATGTTCTCCAAGGTAACCTGTGACAGGTTTTACAGGAGGACAGAGTCATCCTGTCCTCACAGAGGACTCCGTTCACATTCTTGGCATGAAGTCAAACTCATTCAAGGTGGGTGTCAGTATCCGACAGAGCTGTCCCTTTGGCTGTTCATGATGTTCATGGATATGCATCAAGGCGAAACCAAGGTCTGACTGTCCAGCTCAGTGACATTACGATAGCATTCCTGCTGATTGGAAAAAATGTCATCCTTTCTACCTTTTTGTCTGGCTGTTTGCTTTTTTTCCATTTGTGTACTGTAAAAACAGCAAATGTAGCTACATATTCTGTTCAATATAAACATTGGCTTTCAGTCTTTTTTAATGTACACTCTTGAAGAGATGAAAAGACAAACTGTGCTGCACAGATAGAAATAACATTTGTTTGTGGGCAGTATTTCAGTTCATTTTAGCTCAGAGGAAAGTCTTTGTATGGCTCCAGTTTTAGGATTACCTACGGATTAAATCAGAATTCATAGGTATGCTGCTGTAAAGGTCTTAGTGCTTTAGAATATGCAGCTCATATCTGTAGAGTGTATTTCAATGCACAATTCTGTATGCAGTCAATAGAAGTTCTTCTTCTTCTCATCATGTTACTAACCAGATAAACCAGCAGATATAAGAATGATATTTTCTTGAGGCATATTGCTTATGTGATGCACTTTTATTGTCTATCAAATAAAAGTGCTTGTGGGGTCAGAATATCTGGGAAAACCATGTTAGCCCTATTATTGCCTCTCAGTTGTGAATATTTTATAGCTGAAAACATGATTTATAAATGATAACTTCATAGCATCCAAAGTGCTCACAATGACTACTGTGTACCCCAATACCTGCAAAGCTGCTACAATGTGTCCAAAATTGCTGCAGCGAGGCTTTCAAAGCAAAGAGACAGGATCACAGGCTTCCCCGACTTTAGCCTCTTCTCATTTCTCACTGTTCTAGCATTGATTTTTAGAGCTGCTAATGTTTTTTGGTCTTTAGATGACCTGGCTCTGGCTTGTGTCTGCCCTCACACAGGAGTCTCCTGAGAGTCAAGGTTAAACATTAAAGGCGATCATGCTGTTGCTGTTGAAGTTTACGGGCAAGCTTCCAGCATAGCAGCAATGCAATTAAGGTCTTTTTATCATCTTTGATGTTTATTCTTCTTGCATCCCTGCTGCCTTGTCTGATCTCAGAATTTTGTATTTGCTATCCCCATGACTCTCTTTTTTGAGGCATATACTTTAGTGAGTTATTATAACCATGACTAACAGATTTCATGTGTCAAATGATGGTAATCTGATCGTTATTGTTCTTGGCAGGAAGAATTTATGCTGTAATTTAAACTGCAAAATCCCCATGTGCATTTAAACGATTTCAACAGCTATGATCATTGCTTGAGAAAGGAAATGTAATGGTGACATAAAGTAATATGAAAGAAATTTCTCTATGGTGTTCTCTTAAGCTATTCTGAACTGGGTGCAATAAGAGAGTAGGCTGAGACAGCATGAGGGTGGCCGAGCGTTGGCCACAAAATACCTACAATCATCTGGCAGCCTATTATAAAAAATAAATACTGTGGTCTCAGTGCTTATGAAGAAGGGAGCGCTTGATTACCGTGCAAAAGAGTATTTTGAATTACAGTAAAATATTACATAATTACAATTTGTTGCACAGTAAATGACAATGTGATGAAGATTTTTGAACACAGCTTAAACTGTGACCTGAAGCTAAGGTGTTACCTTCAAATTACTTGATTTATTATCATAAAAAATGCAAATGCAGTAAATGTTTGGAATTTGCTGCATAACTTTTTGTGATCTTAAGTGTTATCTTAGGCTCAGTGCTATCCCAGTTACATAACATGTCTCGGGTCATTTGCACATACTCATTTTTGGATAATATGAATTTGGCCAAATCAGTTTATCAGTTCACTGCACAAACCCACAAGACACTGTCCATCTGAGAGTGCATTGTGAGACTTTGCCCCTGCTCTCTCATGTTGATTATTTTACTTTAATGGCTTTTGCACTATGGTAGAAGCATATGCCCACTCAGGGACTATGTCAAAATGGCAATTCCGTTTAATATAGATTCACAGTGCACTGCCAAAACAGATTCACACACACCACAGTCACAGTTTTTTTTAATTCAAATTGCTTTATAAAAATCAGAAATCAATTAAAGCGTTTCTCTACTTTTGGCGTCACAGAAACCAGTAAGGACCATCAGGTCCTGGCGATCCTTTCCTCATATGTTCAGCCTAAAACACAAAATTGCATGTACAGGGAGTTATGCAACCATGTAAAGCTCTAATTGTCTAGTTCTGTGTGCCTGCAGCCTCAAAACCACCAGAAGTGCATTGTCACTCCCTGTGCACACTTGACAGCAGTTCTTTCCATGCACCTTGATTCACAAAATTTACACTCTCTGTCTTTGCCAGTAACCTCCAAGCAATGTTTCTCAACTTGTCTGGATCAGGAACAAAATCTGACCATTAATGTCTTGACTCAAAAAGCCTACAATAACTCTTCGCCCTCTGCCAGCTTCAATCAAAAGTCCATTATTTAAAGCTTTAATTCCTTTTCAGAGTCAGTTGATAAAATGAATGCATGCCAGGAACACTTCTTTACTGGGCAACCTTTTTAAAAGATTATACAGTCTTGTATGCTGCATTTATCTTTCTTCATTTTGGGTCTTAAATGTGTATAGCACAATTTCACATATTTTAGGGGTTTCTCAGGACCAGCAGATATTCTGCCAGTGCTGTGTGTCCTGATCTAAAGCTTTAGGCTCCTCAAGGATTCAGATATTTGAGAGATTCTGACTATAAGTGTTAAAGGTCGCAGTAAACCCTGACAGACATATGGTTTAGGAGAGTAGATGTACATAAAGGATAGCAAGGTGGCACTATGTTTTCTTCAGTGTGAAAACCTATAAAATTATAACAGGTACCTACAGTACATTACAAACTGTAGGTCGGGGCCACTGTTTTATAGTGGCTCCAATCTGAATATCTTATTTTGTTCCATTGATCTACTCATTTCTTGTTTTTCGAACATGATTCTGTGGTGGCAGTTTCCTCCTCCCTTCCTTCCTGCGTACTACAAACACAGCATGAGAAACAAAAGGTGAACATCTGTGGTGACAATGGATCCTAAGCACGAGTTTTGTTAAAAGATGGATGTTGATTAATTCATTTGGAGACAAGATGCCACTTGTGCTAAACTATGCAAAATGTTGCACAAATAAAAAATCTTGATTCATTTTTATGGTTATTCTACACAGACAAAACAGCTTTAGGCACGTAGCCAAAATATACTTTTAAACGACGAAGTGATCATCTAACGAGAACACTTCGAACAGAGTAACTGCACAACTGTGGCATAAGCTCCACAATGTATCATCAGACAATAGTCAATGATTTGCTCTGTTTATAATGTACTTGTTGCAAATGTTTCATGCAGTTTTGGCAAGCAGCTTTGGTCCCTAAATTACTGCAGTGTACATTCACAAAGATCATTCTTGTAGGGATTCTCTGCCAAAATCAGTAATACACGTCATCAGATTGTGGAGCTTTTACTTAACAAATTACAGAAGAAGCACAAAACATGTGCAGGATTAGCATCGGTGACGATCACAGAAATGGTCATATATCAGTGGGAATCTGGATTAATCTTCCTCCTCCTCTGCACAGAAATTGTGAAATAATGGGAAAGAATGAGGTAGAAGAATGAGGTATATAAAATTCTTTGAAGCAGTCTATATGTTGACAGATTCTGAGTAATGAAAATGCACGTCATTACCTTAAAAATGTAAAGTACTTCAACCTACAAATCATATTTGTTGGTGCTGTAGACGGAAGTACTGGATTTCACCTTGTCGTGGCCTTTTCATTCCCCTGCTTTGTTGCACTTATCATCATCTCTGCCCCTGAGGAGTCAAGCTGTAAATTTCCCCTCAAAGCTTCTTTGTCATGACTGACATGATCACGGTCGAGGCTTCGTTATACTTAGAGGGCTCATGATTACCTCCTGTCAGCTGTTATCATTATCATCATCAACCAGTAGTTTCATGCCTTAGTGCCATATCTGCTTTAGTTGTGTGGTTGATCTCGGTACACATTGGTATCTCCAAAACAAGCTAGTCTTGAGGGCAATGTGTCCTCACAGTTCTTTAAGACTGCAAACATTAAACAGTAGTGGAGGGTAACCATGTTACTCAGCACAGTCCTTTACAAACACTGTAAACATTAGCATTAATTTATGGCCAAAATATTTGCCTTGTGCAAAATAAAAAAGAGTGTTTTCCCTCAACACTCTGATAGACCCTCATTTATTTTAAGAATTGCTCAGGATACTTTCCATTTTCCTGCACCATGCCTTGTGTGCCTCAAGGAACAATGTAGAAATGTTAATCCCTGCAACAATCTGCCTCTATCTTTGCATTTGCGTGCAGAGTCTGAAGAACAGCAATTGCAAACACATCCTGCACTACTGTCGCTTCACATGTAGCGGGTTCACTAAGTCGTAGGAGCATAGCATTCCCATCTGTAAGTCTCTGAAAAGATAACACCTTCTGCCTCAACAGAATCTGCTCTCCTTGACACGTTCCCTGCTGGACAATAAATCTGAGTTTGCTCTCCTTTTACAATGCAGCCATTTACTGTGAAAAGGAGGCGCTCTGCTCCTTATGTCTCAACAGATGAAGAAACTGGCTGAGAAAAGTCATTTACTTGTGGTCACACTCATGAGTCAAGGGAGTCATTGCATTATGAGCCCTGTAGCGTGCCGACTGAGAGATGGCGGGGGAAAGGCTGCAAAGAGCTGCAGATGATGCATTACATCAAATGCAGTGTGGTTAAAAAACACCACTATGTGATGTGCAGGGGTGGGATTAGATAAAATGTGACAGTCAGAAAACCTTAGCACAGTGTAGAAAATCATCCTCAGAGTAAATGATGTCCAGTAGTTAAAACCAGAGCATGGCCTCCGACATCGTCTGGTGGAAAAGCATGTAAAGATTAAGCTAAAAGTGATGCATCAACAGCTCTTTCTGATGTGACATGTCTGCATGCCAAGCCTGCCTTCTAACCTGTGCATACGCCTTTTCACCTTTCCACTTTTTAAAAAAAATATATGCAAAACTTTGTTTGTTATACACATCTGGCTCTAAAGAGTGCCACTAATGAGCCACCACACTGTGCACACAGACACATCATAATAATAAATGGGAGCTCAGTAAAGGACTCCAGCTGATCGTGGGAAACGTTTGTTAGTATGTGTGAGCCTGTTCCTTCTTGGACAGCAACAACACAGTCATTCTGACTGTGTGTCCTGTTTGTGTTTCACATGATTTTTTAGGATTTTTTTAGGAGAGCTGCATGGTCTTCTGCAGCCAGTGAGATGTTTCTGGAAGCTTTCAATTATTTAAAGCTGTTGGATTTGATGTTATAAAAACATGGCTCCTGCTGGACATTGCTCAGCATATGTGGCCACTGATACACTATACTCTATATACCATAGATGGTCAGTGACAGAGAGGACGGGTGGAGGTGGAGGGTGGTG
>OMLM01016040.1:0-19118 GCA_900302695.1 Helostoma temminkii | reverse complement strand
TTTATTTACCAACATTTTATCTTTATTTAGTGAAATTTTATCTTTATTTACCAACATTTTATCTTTATTTACCAACATTTTATCTTTATTTGGTAACATTTTATCTTTATTTAGTAACATTTTATCTTTATTTAGTGACATTTTATCTTTATTTACCAACATTTTATCTTTATTTACCGAAATTTTATCTTTATTTACCAACATTTTATCTTTATTTACCAACATTTTATCTTTATTTAGTAACATTTTATCTTTATTTAGTGACATTTTATCTTTATTTGGTAACATTTTATCTTTATTTACCAACATTTTATCTATATTTACCAACATTTTATCTTTATTTGGTAACATTGTATCTTTATTTGGTAACATTGTATCTTTATTTGGTAACATTGTATCTATATTTACCAACATTTTATCTATATTTACCAACATTTTATCTATATTTACCAACATTTTATCTTTAATTAGTGACATTTAATTTGTTTAGCGCAGCACGGTAGTGCAGTGTTTAGCACTGTCGGTCTTTCTGTGTGGAGCATGTTCTCCCAGTGTCTGTGTTGGTTCTCTCTGGACACTCCGGCTTCCTCCCACAGTCCAAAGACATGGTGTGAGGTGTGAGTGAGAGTGTGAATGGTTGTCTGTATGTGGTCCTGTGATAAAACTGACCATGGTTTTTCCAATAAGTGATTTGAATTTGAAACATAACAGCTAATTGGTATTTATTATTATAGATTATAGATGTTTTTCACATATGAAACATAAAGTAGAAGTGGAGATTTTAATAATAAACATGTGGTTCAGCAGCAGGTGACGTCTCCTCAGTCATCGTATCTTATGTGATGAGTAGTTATCACACAGGCAGGGACTGTCCATGATTTACTGGTTGGGTGAAACCTGCTCGTATGATTATTGAGCATTAAACTCAGTGAAACGTGTTAATGTAACACACATCGTACAGCGGTGGCGCCTTGGCAGGATGTTCCAGATGTGTGACAGGACACAGTAACAGTAACTGACAGAGCAGCTGAAGCCTCAGTGTTGAAACCAGTTCCTACTTGTTAATGAACTGACTCCTCAGACACTGATAGAGCAGCTGAAGTGAAGTCAGAGGGGAGAAATGCAGCTGTGTTGGTAACGTGTGTGTTCAGGGTGTGGTGTTGCCACAGTAACGGGAACAGACGGGCGTGGCTCTGCGTGTGTGTGTGTGTGCAGCCAGGTACGGCAGGGTGTGTGCGATGGATCATGAAGTGTGTGTGTGTGAGTAAGAGTGTGTCTGAGGTCCAGGGTGTGTCTGCCGTGTTGAACCTGCAGCCTCAGGACACGGTTCACTAACAGAAGAAAGTCAGAGCTGCAGGCGGTGGTTTAGTGTTCGAGCTCTGAGGAGACACGAGACCGAGTACAGGAGCAGGTCTTACTGCTTCCTCTAGTACCAGAGCAACAGACCTGCAAAGTCCATCAGCACAACACACAGCACAACCGGTCGAGGCAGATGGCCTCAGGATTGAATTAAACGATTTTATTACTATAATTTTTTTATTATCTTCCAGATTAATTATAAGATTCATCCTGGCTGTTTGAGTCACTGCTGTATTTTTAAAAGTGAAAGCCATAGATCGCTGGAAGTCACAGAGGGAAGTTAAATAATCCTGGAACCAGATCCCGGACCGTTTCAGGTCTTAGACCGTGTCTGGTTCTGTTCTGGATTCTTCTGTGTTTCATGTTTCGTCTTCTCTTTAAAACGCTGCTTCAGCTCAGTGATGATTTTTGAATTCACACATCAGCACGTTTCTCCTTCCTCCACACGTTTTCTTTAAATTTATTACATCAGTGCTCGTCGTGCTGTTGGATCAGCTCCTCTTCCTCTGATTCTCCTTCACTTCATTCAGTTTTTATCTCAGCTGTTCAAACAATAGATTCACTTCATCAAGACTCTATCATATGAACTCAACATGGATTTTGGACTCAGTTAATGTTTTATGAAGCTTTATTGGCACCACTGTTTCCTCTGTGCTCTCCTCTGTAGGATCAGTCAGACTAAAAGTGAATTTTAATGTTTTCCATTTCTGGCACAGAGGATCTTTTCACTTCACATTCTCAGAAATCACATTTTAATTTTCCATCTTGTGAAACGTCTTTGTGTCATAAAATGTAAATGCGGTGGAGAGAACAACGCCCCGGACTGTCCCGGCACACTGCAGCAGTCACATCCTCTGACTGTGTGAATGTGAATGTGTACTCTGTGAATCACGTGTGAGTAAGTGTGGAGCTGAGCAGCCTGTACAGACCTGCAGCAGGAGGGGAGTTAAAAGCCGAGGCTGGAGGAGCTGCGGAGATTTGACACATTAAATCAGACACAACATGAGGAGCAGCAGCAGCTGGCTTTCACTCTGCGGGGTTTTGGCTGCAGTTTGTGCCGTTCAGGCGACGTTTACCTACAACTGTAAGTGTCCAGCTGTTTATTCTGTGTTTGGTTGTTTTTATCCTGAGGTGGGAATATTCCCGGCTCAGCATCACCGTGACTTTATCTGTCAACTCAATTATATTACATTACATTGAGTATAACATATGTTTAAACTGTAAACTGAAAAATATCTACTGTGGTATATAGTATAATAATAATAATAATAGTTAATAAATATAAAAATCATAGTAAAAAATGATGCAAACTTAAATATTTGTGTGTAGCAGAAGTATGTGAACCTCTGGGGTTATTCATTCATTTAAAGGGCAAAGCAGTAACGCGTGTTTCAGTAAACTGGGACAGAATCTGGGACAGAACCAGGTGTGAGTCTTTGAGGCTCTGCTCTTTTAAAGAAGATAAATCTGGATCCTGACTATCGAAGTTCGTCACGACTTGAACAGAGACCTCTGAAGACCTTAGAGCTGAAAAGGGTTACAGAGTTTCTAAAGGGCTGGGACTCCACCATGGACTGTCAGATCATGGACAGAACATTCAGCACCAGTGTTGCCCTCCCCGGGAGTGGAGACCAACACACATCACTTCAAAAACCAGGTTTGTAACAGTCCAGCAGGTCACAGGAAACCCCAGTCTAGAAACTCAAGGCCTTTAAAAGAGAAGAAGAGAGAACCACTACTCTCCAATGAGAACATTACTGCCTGCTGCCGTCTACACTCCTGTTGAGAAAACTTCAACTTCTTCCAGACACAAGACCAAGTAGAACTTTTTTTAGCTTCGGTGCGAAGCGTTGTGGTTGGTGACGACCAAACACCACATTTCCACATACATGGTGGTGGCAGTGTCATGATCTGGACCTGCGTTGCTGCCTCTGGACCAGGACGCCTGCTCGTTCATGGAACTGTGAATTCTGACTTATACAAACAAAATCTGCAAGAAAACTATTAAATGTGTGAACTGAAGCTCAACAGAAAGTGGATTCTACAGGAAGACAACGACCCGTTGTTCTGCCAAAGAGTTAAAGAGGTTCGTCCTGATCTTAATTCTACAGAAGTTCTGTGGGAGGAGCTCAAGCATCCCTGAGCTGGAGCCGCTTTGTAGATTGAGAGGACTAAAATACCTGCAAGACGATGAGCAGGGCTGATAGCCAGGTACTGGAAACATTAATTAGATGTAACTATAGTTACTAAAGCAAAGGCTTCACATACGCTGGTCACACACAGTATTTAAGATGTCGTTTATTGGGTTCTAGTTTTAGAACTTTCATCATCATCATCATCATTTCGGTCACGTTAATGCAGAAACAGAGTATCCTGTGTTTTTATCCAACTAGCACAGACTTGTGCCATCACAATTCATCATCGGTCTAGATTCTTTATTACCACAGAAGAGAAATTCAGAAGAAAAAACATTTACAGTGTAAACAACACATAACGTAGAGTTAACTGTGAACAACATTAAATCAGTAGATAGAAATTAGATTAAATAATGAAAGCTGAATGTGGAAAATTCAAACATTTGATTTTCAGTTGTCTGAAAGTGAAACTGCTCAATGTAGGAAAAAAGAACCATAGCTTTGTAAAAATACCGAGGTAAACAGAACCGAGTCAACTTTTGAAATCAGAACTGTCGGATCTTTTTCACATTATTAGTTCATGTTATATTTGAAGTCAGTGAAACCTTTGGATTCACATAATGAAGTACAATAAAAAAGTCTTAAGACAAGAACATACCAGATGTGGTGTTTAGCGCACAGTGATAATAAAACCTGACTCTGGGTGCGACTGTGTTTAGTGACTTTTAATTCACTTGAGATCAGAGTTATGAAACTGAGCTCCTCAGATGTTTTTAAATTACGTTCCCGTCAGACAGACACATGTCGGAAATCGTCCCAGAAGAGAAAAATACCTGAGCTCTCAGCTGCTGGAAGCACATTACCTGCTATCACACAGTGAGTCACAGGCTGTAATTGACTGTCTGAGCTGTGGCTACATGAATCCCAGTTAGCAGGAGAAATGCTTCTGTTACAGGATATGATGAATATCACTTCATGTTTTATGCTCCTCACAAATACTCAACATTTAGCAGCTTATATAACAATAATAATTCTGAAATACCTTCACTCCTGGTACTTCCAGTATATTTTGATGATACAACTTTTTAGGCAAAGAAAAATGTTATGTAGAGAGCTGTAACAGAGTATTTCTACTCTGTGGTATTGGTACTTCATTAACCAGTGGAGTACTGCTAAACCTGTGTAGTCACCTCATTACGAAGCTTCTTACATCACCTGATTTAAAGGAAAATTCATTTTCTGGTAACAAACTCAATAGTACTTGTACTTTTTTGAAGTATTACATCTACTCAGTACAATTCAAGTTTTATTAAGTAAAAGTAAAATCTAATGGATTATTGTGACTGTATATTCAGTACTTCAGTAATCACTACAGTAATCAGTACTGAGTACACATTAGAGCGTGTGCTCAGTGTTTCAACCTCAGTAAAGGGTTTGAAGCGGTACTTGTACTTGTACTTGTACTTGTAGTGGAGTACTTGCACACAGGATCAGATTTTTAAAACTCTTTCTTCTCTGTTCCTGTGTAAATGAACCACTCTGCTGTTTACGGGACAGTGTGTGAAACTCGTCTTTGTTAACAAGCAGCGGCCTGTCGAACGTCTCCCATCAGAATCTAAAATGAAGCTTTAATTTGGCGGGTGTGTCAGTGCAGGAAAAAGTGTGTTGGTGCGTATCAGGCCGAGCGATGATCCCTCAGACGAGGCGCTGCTTGGTTTGGGTGGGACTCTGTGGAGCGTGAGGATTTGTCTGCAGGGCTTCAGGTGGGGAGGTGTAGCTGTGTCTGGGATTTCTGAACAAACCGCAGAACATATGAGGCGCTTCGCACTGTAAACACGTCTCTCGCTCTCACTGGTTATGTTAAACAGTGATTTAGTCTCCTCAGTCTGGACACTTTGCTCCAGAGTAAGATCCAGTATCTGAACTTGTCAGATTTCCATTCAATTGAATGTTTCTTAAAAACAAAAAACTAACTAACTACTAACTAACTTACTAACTTCCTCAAGAAATAAAAAAATTACACTTTCCATGAAATATTATTGTAACATCCACATATTTATAGATCACATTTATGCTCCTCACAGGAGGAACCAGTCCACGAGGACTGGCTTTCCTTGGACTGAGAGGAATCACTGTGACTTTTACTCACAGGATAAATGTGTATCTTTCAGACAGGTCTGCCCCGTTGGTCCGTTCACATTGTTTGAGGTTCTCGCCAACTTTTGTTTTTCAAAATGTTTATGAAAATGTATGTCCATGCCAGGAAGTACATGGATCCTACTCCACTCCTCATTTTCAGGCTGATCTATAACTTTTGTTTATAAACTTATTATGTAAATGAATGGTTGGACCTGCAGAGGCACATGGGGTCCTAATATCGGCTGTACTACACCAACAGGTGGTCAAAGAGCAATGAGATATAGACTAAGATGCTTCCTACAAAAGTTTGTGGCAGTTTTCAGCAGTGGGGTTGTTCCAGATTACTGTAACACTTGATAAAGATTGCGGCTGCTGTTTTAGGGGCGGTAGCAGGATCCAGACAGCTGGGGACCTAGTTCTGTTTGTTTTCTGTAGACTCACCAAACTTTGTTTATACATTTTATTTCAAATAGTGTGTTTCTAAAATACAGAACAACAACCAGAAGATTCAGTGTCTGTAAAAATGCACAGTAAAAAAACATAACATTAAAAATAAAGATAATTCCCATCTGCATCTACAGCACACTGTGATTGCAATGGGAGATCTCGGACCTGCCTTAGAGACGCTTTGGGCCTTCACTGCGTCGACTGTCAGGGAAACACTGAAGGGCGACGCTGCGAACGCTGCAAAGCCGGCTTCTACATGCAGAGGTCGGGACTGAGCTGCACGCCCTGCCGCTGCAGCCCCGCAGGTGAGGAGCTGAAGCATCCCTGTTCCCATGACACACCCAATGTTTGAACAACTAAAGCTCAACTTCCTGTTTCCCTCCAGGTTCTGTCAGTGCCACATGTGACAGCAGGGGGCGCTGCACCTGTAAAGAAGGTGTCACAGGGGAAAAGTGCGACCGCTGCCCTGATGGACCAATGGAACCAAACGGCTGCTCACAAAGGTGAGGAACTATTTTTAAGTTCCACATATACTGTTTAATGAATGCACTGCTCTTCACCTGCTTTTACTAATTACAGTTCTCTTCAGCTTCAGCTTTCGTGGCTTAAGATTTCCAAGCTCACACCTGTGACAAGTGTCACTTCAATTTCCTTTTTTCTTTAAGTTTGCATGTCACCTGACTCCAACTTCCTTCATTTAACATGTCTTTACCTGCCAGTAAATACATTTTCGTTCTTAAGCACTTCAGCTCCTTTCAGCCCTTCAACCAACTCTTCATTTGCTTGTGCATTGTCAGATCCATTTCATCTGACAACTGACTCTTGCGTTTCAAGTGATTCAGCGTCTTTCAATTGTATCTGCCACATACTTTGTCAGTATTTCTACCTCAACTAGCACTTTCTTATAACTGACATGAATTTCTTTAGACACATCTCCTTCCACCAACAGTTCAGCTCCTTTTGCTGCTTAAAATGCATCAAAATGTAAATTATTTCACTCCCTACACCTGAATTAACACACTTGGTGGTCCTGGTACCATTTTCAATATCTTTCCTGTTGTACTGTCAGACAGCGCAGAGAGGATCCTTCCAGTTTGACTCCATGTTTCTGTTACGGCCACAGCAGCCAGTGTTCTGCACAGTCTGGTTACTCCATCCACAACATCACCTCCACTTTCACCAGTGGTAACCACTTTATGTCACAATAAAAGACTCATGACTAACAGTGTATTCTGGGATCCACTTTAAAATAAGAGCACCAGAAAACTGTTTGACTACTGTGTATCACACTTCTAGGTCCAGATGGTTGGAAGGTAGCAACAGCTCAGGGTGTCTCACCCAGTGACGCTCACTTTCGCTGGTCACCAACGCACCAGGACCTGGAGGTGATTTCCAAAAACAGCCTTCCAATTTACCTGTACGCTCCAGGTGAGAACAAGCCCCAGCCTCATGTCTCTTCCTCGTGTCATCTGCTTCATGACTCATGTTGTCTTCTGCTTTATTTTAGTCTTTTCTGTTCCTCTGATCACTCTCCTAGACGCCTTTCTTTTCTTCTGTTCCCTCAGATCTCCTTCTTCTCTTTTGCTCCTGTCTTTCTTACATTTTTCTTTCAGTGTATGCATATCCACTTTCTTCTTTTATCTTCCTCTCTCCTCATCTTCAACCTTCAACCTGTTTTCCTTTCCTTGTTTCTGTTCTGTGCATTTCACCCTTCTTGTCTTCCTCAGCTCTTTATCTCTCCTTTCATATCCTTCTATCCTTCTGTTCTTCACTGTTATCACCTGTCCACCTCATCCTTTCCTCCTGTCTTTTACTTGTCTTTTCTTTTCCTCACTGACTGTGTTTTCTTTCTTCTCTACAGCTCCTTACCTTGGGAATCAGCTGCTGAGTTACGGTCAGAACTTCTCCTTCTCGTTGCGCCTGGACCGCGGAGTTCGACACCCGTCCACCAACGACGTGATCTTGGAAGGTGCCGGTCTGAAGGTCTCTGCCTCTCTGGGTGACCTGCGATCCATTGTTCCCTGTGGAAAGAAAATCACCTACACCTTTAGGTCAGAAAATCGTCTTGCAGAGACTCAAACGTTTCTGCAGGCAGCTAGCCAGTGTTTAGACATTTCCATCTTTGGCTTAACCTCTCCCATCACTCCTGATGTGATAAGCGCCACCTGCTTCAGACACGGCATCCTGGGTTACACCTCATTCTTGTTGCCTCTTTAAAAAAATCACTCAAGTGTGAACATTCCTGTCTGTCAGAGCTCGATGGAAACACTGTGATTGTGCCATAAAACCTAAAAACAAATTGACTTTCCGTATAATAACACTGGTGATGGTAGCACCAGTGTTGTCACAATATAAACTAAGGATTTAGACAAGATGTGCAAGATATTAATATCTACCTTTGCAAAGAAAAAGCTCTAATTTGAGCTTCGAAAACATAATAAACAATATTTCGAGCTGTGTTACAGGACTCAAAGGGGACAGAGGCCTTATTAGATAATGTTCAGTCAGGATTTTAATTTAAAGATTGACAGCAGCTAAACGTGTGACTACATATCTTCTGTCTGCTGAACAGACTGGACGAGAAGCCTGGCAGCAAGTGGAAGCCTCAGCTCTCCTCCTTCCAGTTCCAAACGCTCCTTCAGAACCTCACCGCCATCAAGATCCGGGCGACATTCGGCGAAAGTGGTGAATTTCCATTCACTGGTTCTCTTCCACATCTTTCTTTCTCTTCAGTTCTCCTCATTCTTCTATCATCCTGCACATAAAGCTGCTTTATGAGCATTAACTTGTGCCAGCACTCACTCACTCAGCTGTTTGGAGGATGATCTTAGTTTCTTATTGTGACTAGTTGAACTGGTGTGTCTCTTCAGGACGTGGCTACCTTGACAATGTGCAGCTGGTGTCGGCCCAGCGTGGTGATGGTGTCCCAGCCCGCTGGGTTCAGACCTGCAGGTGTCCGCAGGGATACGAGGGAGAGTTCTGCGAGCGATGCTCAGCGGGCTTCAGGCGCAGGACCCCTGGCGACGGAGCGTTCAGCCCCTGTGAGCCGTGCAACTGCAGAGGAGGCAGCTGTGACCCACAGACTGGAGACTGTTACTCTGCTGATGAGACTCGTGGAGACCAGAGCTGCACTCAGGGGTTTTACCGAGACCCCTGGCAGCCTCAGACCTGTGTGAAATGCCCCTGCCCTGAGGGAGTGTCCTGCTCTGTGGCTGCTGGTTCACTGGTGCCCAGATGTGACCGCTGCCCACTAGGAACCACTGGTAGGTCTAAAATACACAGTACAAACAGCACAGTACAATCTGACTCTGACTGGACAAGACTGAACATCCCCTGACTTCCCTTCTCTTAAAGGAGGATTAGTAGTCTGTTAGATCATCACTTCTCACCTTCCTATTACATTACAGTGACAGTTTACTGATGGATGCGTTTCTTTAACCGCATTAGCAGTTGTTCTGAAAGTGTTTACACAACTGTCAGGTTACTGGCTACTCCGGTTTGTTTGCCTGTTGTTTAAATGAAATGTTATACATGCTGGAGACATTGACCAGTATAATCACTAAGAAGGATTGAACCCACAGTTTTCACACACTGATATTGATAACATGCCTGTGTGTCCCTCAGGTTCTCGCTGTGATGCCTGTCAGGAGGGTTTTTATGGTGACCCTTCAGGAGTCGCCGGTGTCCAACGGCCCTGCCGCCTCTGCCAGTGTAATGGCCACATTGATGTCAGAGAGGTGGGAAGCTGCGATCGCAGCAGCGGTGAATGTCTGAAGTGTCTGAACAACACGAAGGGACGAAACTGTGAGGGCTGTGTGAGAGGTTTCTACCACAGCCGCCCCACCGACCCCTGCAAAGGTAAGAACCACATTTTGGTCGGGACGATATTTTCTGATGTGAGATACGTGGTTAGCTCTTGTCAGGTAGACAGATGTTATTGCAGGACTGACAGATTTGGCCCAGAGATCCAGAAATCACTATTAACCAGTGACACTGGTGGTCTGAATGTTGTTTTCTCTGTGTTTTGTGAACCAGCGTGTAACTGTGACGTTCTGGGCTCTGAGTCGGCACAGTGTGATGATTCTGGTCACTGTCGGTGCAGACCAGGTTTTGAGGGTCTGAGGTGTCAACAATCCAACTGCCCAGCCTGTTTCAATCCCATCAAGGCGAAGGTACTGCTGAGATAACTCTGCTTCACGCCCTATTTATAGTAAACGCTCCAGTTATGGTGACTGGAAGCAGATTATCTTTCACAACCATGTAAACTTGTGAGTAATGAGTCTAACGGAGCATATTTCTTGTGTTGCAGATGGAGGCCTATGCTGCCAAACTGAAGGAGCTGGAGACTCTGTACTTTCACACAGATGGAGGCTTGAGACCAGCGAACAGCGCTGAGATGGAGGCCACCCTGAGAGAAGCTGAGAATCTGGTGGACGACCTGCTAGAAAACACTGAGCAGCTCAGAGGTAGGACGGCACTTCATCTACCATCACAAAGTTTAGTGTCATTTCAAAATGATCTCAGACTGACATCAGACACAGGTTAGCCATCTGCTGAGAGTTCAGTTTGTTGGTCTAAAGTCCAGAGAGAAATTAGGTTCCATTAGGTTTTTTTTAGCAGCACCTAGTGGACATTAGAGGACCTGCAGACAAACACTGGCACAGAGCTGGTTACTGTTTTCAGCTCATCACGTGAAGACGTTGCAGGTAATGTGTTCAGTAACACTGATAAAATCAAGTAGTGATTATCACTTTTCCCGTGTCCAACAGACCTGGAGAGGAGTCTGCAGGCTCGGCTGTCCACCATCAGCAGGACGCAGCTGGCTGAAGGACAGGACATCCAGAACATCGCAGACACGGTCGATGATGTCAAGCAGCAACAGAAAACCTATAAAACTAAGGTGGCTGAGGTCCAGGTTCTGATTGGGGAGATGAAACGCCAACTGGATGAGGCCAAGACCAACCTCAGATCAGCTGTAAGACATTAGACAGACTGCCAGAAGCTGCATGTATAGAACAGCGCTACTACAGGGTTTCATCTGTTGAGGATAATCTATATGCAGCAACTTTCAAACCACTAGATTTTAACAACAACCAACTACTCATTATCTTCATACCATTAGTCCTGACTGCTGTATACTGTTTACATCACCACTATACATCAGTTAATTCATATAATTTAGTAGAGCGTCATAATTTCTCTGTCATCTTCTTCAAACTCCCCGATGAATCAAGAGAATCTCATGGAATTGAGCTGAAATTATCAATGACCAAAATGTGCTGAATGGGTCAGAAAATGATCATCATACATTTGAGTAGCCTTAAAGCTGAATGAAGAAATCTGTGGGCGGAAAGAGAATTTAATTTATAACGAGGAGGGTGTTTCTGGGTGTGTCTCCTCCTTCAGGAGTTTCCCCTCAGAGATGCCCCAGAAGGTCCAAACCTCCTCTCTTCATGGGTGCAGACAGCAACGAGTCTGGCTGAGAAGTAAGTTTCAGATCGGTCAGTTAGTAGACTGCACTTCAGTCTGTTTATGACTGTATTTCAGATATTTGTCCTGATTCATCTCTGTTTGTCCTGTAGACATCAGACGAAGGCAGACGCTGTGGAGCAAACTGCCAGTGAAGCTCTGAATGACTCTGCGTCGGGCCTGTCTCTGGTCCGAACTCTCATGAACAAAGAAAACAAAGTAAAAGAGATGATTGGAGATCTGAAAACCATGTGAGTAGATTCTGTCAGTCTGAATTAACATGTGGCATCGATCCTGTTTCACTGTCCAGACATTGTTTGGTTTTATTGTCAGGAATAATGCAGCTTCATTCAAGAATGATCCAAATCAAAGAGCTTCAGGTTCTTTTGCTGTGCAGGTGAAGCTAGAGGCTGATTTCTGTAGCAGTTATTTAACAAAGTCAATGTGAATAAATTCAGATTGTATTCTGGGTCAGTTTTGGATGGACCCAGATGGAGCAGAGGCCCAGGCTGCAGGAAAGAAGGATTCTTAATGTCTGCATCCAACTGATGTCTATAGTCTAATGTACATGTATCATAACATTCCATATATGTAAATTGGTTTAATGATTTGGGAGACTCCTAGAAGACCTTTATCTCCCCCTACATGTAAGGTGAGACTAAACTATTGATGTGTGTGGCCAGGTATGATCAGACGTCCGCTCAGGTGAAGGGTTTGGAGAACCAGGCGACTCGTGTGAGCAGTGACGCCAGAGGTGAGAGCAAAATGGCGGAGAACATGTTGAAGGACATAGCCAGCAAGGAGCAAAGTATTCCATCGTCACTGAAGGTAATGAATAATTCAGGGTTTTCTAAAGATCAGCTTCAGAATCTGATCGTGTAGGTAAGACCACCTGTTCAGGATCTTTAATCCTGCTGTGTTTCCCCAATGATGTTTAGGAGAAGATGGACAACATGGTTTTCAAGTTGGACGGTCTGAAAGAAGCAGTGGAGGAGAACATCGCAGGCTTCGAGACGCTGCAGGGTGGGGTGCTGAAGAACAAGGCTGTTGCCCAGGGCCTGCTGGAACAGGGCAAGGCAGCCCAGCAGGTAATGAGGGATTATAGTCAGCCAGTCAGATTTAACCTTATGGAGTCGGTTTATCGATCAGTAAATACAGTGAAGACATTTCATATATGAAAACCCACTAATACATTTTTAGGGAAGTAGCTAACTTACACCTAACCAGGAGCCATTTTAGTTGTTTAGTCAATTAAATGCATTGACTTTTTTGCATCCAGAAACTCCAGGAAGTGAGGCAGATAGAACCAAAGCAACCATTCAAAGTTCACTGGTGTTTTACTGGGGAGTTGATTAGTGAATAAGCTACTGGTGGAGGCTCTGGGAGTCAGGCTGAAGTGAGTGGGCACATTCAGGACAGGTGTGCAGGTGAACTGGGGAAATGACAGGAGACAGAGACATCTAGTGGTACATCTAGAAATACTGGGTAAAGGACTGTGACAGTATAATCTTTAAGATGGACTATAAAGTCCACCACTCGACGTCAATCACAGACTAAGGCTACGTGTAGTCTCTACATTGTGCAGCAGCCGTTTCATACTGAATGGATTCATTTTGTAGTGAAATGTTCCATTTTCATTGAGTACCAGATAAAAACAGAACACGCACAGAGAGAATACCTTTATTAACTTCACACAGACCAGAGAAGTAAGAGCTAACGTGTCTAATAAAACTACAGTGTCACTGGTCTGGTCCCAGTTCTTCTGATGTTCATGTTATTCATCTGTGCAGGGTTTCAACAAGCTGCTGGACAGAGTCAACGCTGCCAAGACCATCACAGACGGCGCTCTGCAACGCATCAGCAGCAACACCAAAGAGCTGGACGATGCCCTCAACACCCTGAGGGGTAAACTGAGCACTTTCATTTGTTTTTATTGTAGACTGTACATGGGGTCACTCAGGTTGGCTCTGAAGTAGTACTGGACTGAACCAGACTGTTTCTCCTGTTCAGGGTTTGACCAGCAGATCGATGGCAGCAGAGCTCTGGCTGACGCCGCCATCGAGCGCCTTCCTGGCATTAATGCCACCATCCAGCAGGCTGTTAGCAACAACGCTGACACAAAGTCCATTCTCGAAGATGTGACTGAAAATTTCAGTGGCGCTGAGGAAACAATCGTCCAGTTGGAGAATGTGATCAATGATCTGGAGGTAAAATCCAGTAAACTAGCACATGTTTAGCCCAAAGACTGGAAACAGGTCCACCAAGTCTGTCTCATTAAAAACTATTCAATGTGAGTAGAATAGTTTGTTTTATTAGTCAGTGACATAAAGTTAACTATTATTATTATTATTACTATTAACTATGTCACTTATGTGATTTGTGTATTGTTGCTGTTTGAACGGCTGGTTAGGCAGAACATTCATTTTTAAAACGTGACTGTGGGATCTGGAAAATAAACCAAATTATTACACAACAAAATATTTTAACAAAGAGTTTTGAGCAGTTTATTTCCAAATCTCAAACCTTAATATGTAACCTTTGGAATCTGAAATCACAATCAAACTGACTGTGATTAAGACAAATATGACTCTTTAGCTCTTAACAGGCCTTATGTTACTTTGCCTGAAGCTGGCAGCCTTACCGCATCGTTACTGCAGTCTGTTGATGTCAACTAGTCTTAGTGAATGTTTTGGTTTCACTCTTCAGCAAACATTTGGATCTTTGCCGTCTTATGCTCGTCTGGTGAATGAAGCCACAAAACTGAACAAGGAGTCAGAGGTTCTAAGAACAGAGACGACTGTTACAGATGGAGACCTGAAGTCTGAGCTGGAGAAAGCCAGGAAGGAGAAGGCTGATGCTGAGCTGGTAAACTGTCCTCGCAGAGATGACGTGTCAATGATATGAGTCACAAACTGATGGACTAAAAGTAAATAATGGTAATGTTTCCTGTGCAGGCTGCTAGTGGAGCCACTGCAGCCTTCAACAACGCCAAACAGACCAGAGACGCTGTGGGACAAACACTACGGCAAATCAACAATCTGCTGGCCAACATGAGTGAGTACAAGGTTTTTATTCAGCTCACTGAGAAGAGACAGTTCATGTTCTGTGTGTTTACCATTAAACCTGCTGCAATGTACTAGCTGGGGATTTGTATGGGATTAGCAGCAGTTTGTCACATCCACTGAACAACTTTCAACACAGCTTTTTTCCTGAAGTTTGCAGTTGTAATAACCTCAGATCAGAGCTGTAAAAATATCAAGTGTGTCATGTTTGAAGCAGAAAGAAACATGGAGAAGGACTGAAATCCACACACAGGCAGACACATGCACTCATGATGCTTTGGGCCACGCTCTGCTGGAAAAAACCTGAGGTCCTGCCATCCATGTGGATTTTTGATTGACACATACTGCTTGCAGACCATTTCTTTATGACTGTGGCCTCTTTCAGCAGAATAATGCTACCTGCCCCAAAGCAAAAATTAGGTTAGGAAAGGTTTGAGGAGCACAACAACAAGTTTGAGATGTTGACTTGGCCTCTAAATTCCCCAGGTCTCAATCGAATTGAGGGTCTGTGGAATATGCTTAACAAACAAGTCCGATCCATGGAGGCCCTACCTCGAAACTTAAAGGACTTAAAGTATCTGCTGCTAACAACTTGATGCCAGATACCACAGCACCTTCAGGGGTCTAGTGGAGTCTGTGCCTCAACAGGCCAGGGCTGGTTTGGCAGCAAAGGGGGCCCAACACAGTATTAGGAAAGTGGTCATAATGCTATGCCTGATGCCTGGTGCATATGCACTGTTGGAACTAGTTTCCTGGCTGAGAGCCAGTTCTTTGGCTGTGGAAACACAAAATCAGCACCAGCTCCAAATCTTTCCTGGAACTGGACTGGTGGAAAAAGGTAAGCTGGTAAATATAGATCTGGAGCTGATCAATGTGGTGTCACTGTTTACAGCTGTAGTGGCACAGAAGCCAGATGTTTTGTTCTCGTAAACAGTCTTGTGTCTTCACATTTACAGTACTCACGTTGCAGACTTCATTCTTTCGCTCCTTGTCCTTCTCTTCAGACCAGCCTGGTGTCGTGGATGAAAAGTATGTGAAGCAGTTGGAGGACTCTCTGGCCGCTGCTAAGAGTGAAGTGGATCTCAAGCTGAAGCCTCGGTTCAGTCACATGCAGGAGGAGGAGGCCGCCATGCGACGTAGGCTCATCAGCATCAACGCGGACATCGACACCATCCTGGGAGACATCGCTAACCTGGAGGACATCCTGAGGACTGTCCCCAATGGCTGCTTCAACAACCCGCCCATCGAGCAGGCCTGAAGAACAACTGTGCAGATGGACTCAATGACTTCTGTCAAGTTCTGTTCCAGGTCCAACAAAACAATAATAATATTCTGTCCTATAAAACTACAGAGGTTACAAATATTCATTTATTTCATTAGGTGATGAAAAAGTTTTAGTGATTAGCATCAATTAATGATCATGATACTGAAAAACGTGGCTGAAATAATTTAAAGAATTTACTAATAATAATACAGTAAATATTAAATATTGGGTTAAGATGAAGTTTTAAAAATCTACAACAACAATTACATCAAACAACAGTTTTACTTCGCTGTCTTCTGAAAACCTGTAGATGGTGAAGAATATTTCAATCTTTTTGAGAATTTTCTCTTCATTTCCAGTTGATCAAGTAGTTTGAAACAAAATAATGTTTTCACAATGAGACAAACGTGTTTTTACATTATTGCACTGATGTTTTGAATCAAATGTTTAGTCAGTATTGTTGTATTGTATACTGATGAAAGTATATTTTAGTGTGAAATCATTCTATTTATAACTGTACATACACTTTATATATCTTTTTACATTCTGTGAAATTTGTCCTTTTGCAAAAACTGTTGAGAACCAGTAAAGTGTCTGAGCAAATATTTATATGTATCTGAACTCTTTTTAAATAAAAGCTGTTGTTTTAATGTTCAGCACTTTGACAGTTTTCTATATCTGAATCTATGTGTGAGATTGACTGACTGTGTTTCTGTGTGGAGTTTTCATGTTCTCTTTGTGTCTTTGTTGGTTCTGTCCAAGTTCTCCAGCTTCCTTCCACAGTCCAAAGACGTGCAGTTAGTTTAACTAACCACGGTGTACCCTGCCTCTTGTCCAGTGACAGCTGGGATAGGCTCCAGAAAACACTAGCGACTGCTGGTACATTTATATACACATTTATAAACAGTGGCTGTTCCTTCTCTCTCCTCTGAGCAGGGAGTTCAAAGAACCACAGTCCAGCAGTTAAAGTTCAGAAAAGGTGCCGGACTCACCAACATTCACCCTCTGTCAAACAGAGAAAATCCAAACCTTGCGAGTTTAGAAAAAAGTTTTGTTCACTAGAGACCTAGCGTTCACCAGGCCAAATCTGGGGAAATCAAGGTTCTCATTGATATTTTCTGTCTCATCCTTTTTTTGATGATTGTATGCAGTTTCCTACCTGTCCTCAGTTAATCCTCTTTCTTGTCTCCTTCTGATTACACTCAGTTTCACCTGTGATACTCACTATTTAAAACTGCCATGTGCCAGATCGTCTGTATCTAATTCTCAGAGAAACTCTCCAGCCTGTTTTTTTGGATTGACCCGTGATTTGGAACCTGCTCTGCTCCTGGCCTTCCTTCCTGCCTGAACCCCCTCAGCTGTGTATGTTTTTCCGATAATTATTCTCTTATTTCTTTGTGGACATACATTTTCTGCCTCTGGTGGTCCCTCTCACTGTAGTTCGCTGAAGTCCCAAAGTCTTCGATATGACTTTGGAACCAGATATCAGACAAACACTCAAAGATTAAAAATGACACACAATTTTTAACATTGCATCACAGTTTACAATCAAAAGGAGTCAGAGCAACAAAAATCTGATAATACAGAAAACAACCATCTATTTTGAGCTACATGGCACAACTCAATAGTTCTGATTAAGAGGGAAAACAAACAAAAAAGTACATTCCACATTGACTATCTTCTTCATCTTCAGTACTTACAGATCTGTACATTTACAGAGTGAATAGAAAATGAACAGACGTAGGTGATGATGATCCCAGCTGTATATTACATTTATATCAATATCTTCTTTTTGTGTTGTTTCTTCTTTTATGTTCACAACAGATCATATTCACCAAGTGATAAACATTCATGCCAGAACAAAACAGTGTAAGCATGCAGGCTAAGAAGAGCAAACAGGAAAAACAACCTTATACGCTCCACAACAACAACACTGCTGCTGAGGATTCATGTTTGGACAAGTCTTCATTATCGTATGAGTCCATCCATTCTGAGTTTGTTCTGTCTCCTCTATCGGGTTTAGTTTGATCGGTAGGTTACTGCAAACAGACGCTGAAGCATCAATGCTTTTTTCATATGGTTTCCTGCAGATTAATACACGTTTAGATTTAGCTCAGTAGTTCAAACTGTTGATAGTTTCTATATGTAAGATTTTAAAGTGCGACTGTAGCGTAGCATAACTCATCCACAGCTAATGTATCTACAAGTTATTTTTCCTTCAATCCAGGAAGGAAACAATGGGTCTCATGCAAGAACAAGAACATGTTCTTTTGTTAAACATCCTTGACCTTCCAGCTCCATAAATGTGGAGCTTTCTAATCACCCCAGGTTTTCAGACCAGCTCGTAGTTTTCTCTTCCCCTCAGATGAATGTGCATATTCAGTCATACACTGCGAAATATGGTGGCCTGTGACAAGCAGCAGCAAGAAGAAGAAGAAGGAAAGCTTCTTTACAGTTAGTAACAGCGGGGACATGAAGTTCAGGCTGCTCGCTGGTCCACAGAGACCCTCGTGGACTCTTTGCAGAGTAAACCTGCAGTAACTGATAACTTTGGTCACTGGTTTCAGCAGACACTACAGTGACACAACATCACTATCATCTCAGGTTGTCATGTTAAACTTGAAGAACAGCATGATCATTCCTCCGTTGCTGCAGCTAAACCAGATTAATACCAAAGTCTGCCCTAAATAAAACTTTTCCACTGAAACTTCCACACAGGAAATCTGTGCTTCTGGTTTCTCTTGTCAGCTTCTTTCATCTGAGATCAGAATTAGAAAGACCTGCTCCCCACTGAATAATCACTTCTCCTACTATATACGAACCAGTCAGTTTCCATTTTCCCTCTGTCAGATTGTTGTGTGGACCAGAACCACTGTCAACCTGCTGATTCCCCCTGATTCTACCATCCTCTATCTGTCTCTGCCTGGTGATTCTGATTCAGTAATGACTCACCAAGTTGTTCCTCTCTGCTGAGAATTCCTCCACCATAGGCCTGATTGTGCATGTATGAGGTGTTCTTGCATGAAGCCCATTGACCCTGATACAGAGGGAGACCTGTTTTCCCATAAGCCATCTGTCGTGGTCGCACTGAGCATGCCCGGCTGTGTCATGCATCCCTGAACTTTAGTAAAGACAGAAACAAACTGAGAGAGAAAACACTGCCGTCACCTGTGCACCCATGAGGCATCACCTCCACACCACTGCTGTAACACCCCCATCTCATCCCAAAATAGACCCCACCCC
>OMLM01016039.1:186985-199067 GCA_900302695.1 Helostoma temminkii | reverse complement strand
GTTCGTTTTGAGATATGAGTGCAATTTTTTTTTTTTTTATAAGAAAGTGCATTTTAAGTGCAAAGAAAGTTACAGAAAAGTTCTGTCTTCAGCAGTTTTTTGAATATTGTGAGTGAAGTTGCTGATCGTGTCACGGGGTGACGTGCGCCCTTTTAGGTTGATTAAAAACCACATGTGCTGCTGCGTACTGTATCATGTGGAGGGGTTTGATTGCACATGTCGGTAATCCCGTCACAGAGGCATTGCAGTAATCAAGACAAGATATGACCAGCGCCTGCGCAATCAATTGGGTTGTATAATCAGAAAGGTAGGGTCTGATCTTTCTGATGCTGTAGAGGGCAAATCTGCCCTAGAGACAGAGGAGATGTGGTCTGTAAAGCTCAGTTGGTTGTCAATGATGACCCCCAGGTTTCTGGCAGACTTAGTGGGGATTATAACTGAAGACTCAATGTTAATGCTGATGTTGTGGTGTATTGACGGTTTAGCCAGGAAGACTAGAAGTTCTGTCTTGGAGAGGTTGAGTTGAAGATGTTTTTCCCTCATCCAAGCGGAGATGTCAGCTAGACAGGCAGTGATGCGTGACAAGACTGTTGAGTCATCCGGTGGAAAGGACAGGAAGAGCTGTGTGTTGCCAGCGTAGCAATGATAAGAAAAGCCATGTGAGCGGATGATGGAACCTAGAGAGGATGTATAGATTGAAAAAAGAAGAGGACCAAGAACTGAGCCCTGTGTCACACCGGTAGAGAGGGTGTGGGAGTTGGAATCGTGCCCCTGCCAGGATACCTTGAAGGTTCGACCAGACAAGTAAGAACGAAGACAGGCCAGAGCTGTACCAGATATGCCCAAGTCAGAGAGTGTGGATAGAAGGATCTGGTGGTTCACCGTGTCAAAGGCTGCAGATAGATCAAGCAGGAGTAGGGCAGAGGACTGTCCCCTAGCTTTTGCAGACCGCAGGGATTCCACAACTGTGAGTAGTGCTGTATCTGTAGCGTGGCCACTCTTGAATCCAGACTGGTTGGCATCAAGAAGGTTTCTCTGAGAAAGAAAATCTGAAGGTTGAATAAAGACTGCTCAAAGGGCTTGGCAAGAGAAGGAAGAAGAGAGACAAGTAAAGGGTCGAGAGAAGGTTTTTTGAGAAGTGGAGTTATCTGGGCCTGTTTAAATTAGGTGGGGAAGGTGCCTGTTGTGAGAGATGTATTAATAATTTGTGAAATGGCTGGGATTAGTGTGGGTGCAGCTGCTTGAAGAAGGGTGGAGGGGATGGGAAAAATAAGTACCATTTTGAAGTTTTGGAGTATGTCCGTTTTGGAGTATGACCATTTTGGAGTATGTCCATTTTATGTATTTGGTCCTTCTACGCCTTGGAGAGAAATATTTTTAAACCACTAAATTTATTTTATAGCATTATTATGACATGATAAATACAATATTCTTCAATATAAATAAATATAATCAAATAATATATGATGATGTTTTATTTCTGAGACAGTACATAAAGTTGTTCACAGTGGTTCACTGTGCTGTTTTTGCTTCACACCAAATCACTGGGTAATTTTATCCTTTATTTTGAATGAATTACTAGAAATTTAGTTTGCTGTAATTTTCACCTTTAAGAGATTGAATTTATCTCGACTATACTTGCATACTTATGTTATCAACAGCCTTAAATTCAGTGTTGTTTAATGTTTAATGACATACATTGTTGACCCCCTGTTGTAGGACAGCTACCAGTCAGTAGATGAATAGTGCTACTACAGGGTTTCGGTGTCTTGTCCAAGAACACCTACACATGTGGCCAGGAGGATCCGGGAGTCAAACCACTGACCCTGCAATTCATATACAACAGCTTTACTTTAAGTCAGTTTTAAAGAATATACTTCAGTAATTTAAATTTAGTCTAGAATTTAAAGCAGTAGTTCTACATCTATTATGTTTTTTATCACATTCTTTAACACAATTTGAGTTTGTCGACTTTTACCATCAAGGGCATCTTCATATGCTTGTAAATTTCCTTACACCACTTCATTAAGTGCAGATACACTACAGCCAATGCACCTCTTTTCTTGTGTAGCCTTCAGATGTGGTGGATGGATAGAGAGATGAAAGTGGGAACATGAGGATGGTTTTGCAGGGAGGAATGTCCTGACAGGCCTCAGCATACTGAGTGAGAGAAATTCTTCCACAAGCCCCTCCATCCATCAAACCGTTTTCCAAACGAGACCAAATCTGCCTTGTTAAATGTTGGATTCCATCTGTAAACTTTGTCAGTGTCACCTGCCACTCTTATCATAATAATTACAACCAATAATTACAAATAACACAGACTTAAAAACTTAAAACTTAAAAATATACAGAAAATCTAATATTACCAAATGTGCAATTTTAAATCTTTTAAATTAACCTGCTTTGAAAAATAAATTCCATACAGTTTAGTATTAGTCTATCCCAGGTGCATTAGTATCTCCTGCTATCAGCTTCTGTTTACTCAGGCTGCCTCGATGCTCATGATTTCTCAAGGTTACATCATGTTTCATGTTGTTTTGTAGGAAGTGAGCAGGCACCATCTGCTGCCATGACCAGCACAAAACAAACCATAAAAACTGATGGGCACATTTTGTTTTACATTATGTTTTGATAAAGAAGGTGAACATGAAGCTGACTGAAATCTGAGTCCCTCTGCCCTCCGTGTGAGTGGTCTGAATAATCGTAGCCTAACATATATTATAAATGTAATATAGATGCTTACATACTGTACATTCATATATGTTACAGCCAAAGTAGCCAGTTTAGTGATCACATCTGATCAGAACTCTCAAACTAACTTTGCAGATACTGTAAAAATAACTGTTTGGGCTTTAGCGTTTACTTCAACCACGTCACCGAAAGTTTCAAAGAGTCGATGCAGAAACACACGTAGGTTTGTGAGAATGTGGAATCGATCAAACCGAAGTTGTTATTGTCATCTTCTTTGTCAGTTTCCTGAGCTGACACAAAACAATACTTGCTTTACTAATGGTGCTGGCGCTGTAGTTGTAAGACTGTACAGTCATTGAATATATGGAACAACTAAGAGTTAATGTTTCCCTAAAGACATTCAAGCAGGCAGCATTGTTTAACATTCACATCATTGTGTAGAACTGTGAATGAAACCATCTACCTACCATAGAAAATTCAGCATTGTTACTTTGACTGTAGGAAACTACTTGAATAGCTGTTTGATCACATTTCAATTAGATAGCATTTTGCTAGGAGCATTAACCATAAAACTGTCTCATCTGTCATCACCCGTCATAACTCTGAAAGTGGAAAACGTGTGAGATAATATTTTCCATTTTTGGAGCAATGACGCCTTTAGGGTAAAGACTTGAGCAGGAGATTTGTGTGCACCTGTTTTTTCTCCTTCTGTAAAAAAGAAATGTCAGAACCTCTGTGACTCCATGGAGAAAATAATTGTTCATGTGTTTGATTGAGTTATTACACCCATATTAAAAAAGCTACAAAGTCACTAATGTGGCCAACGTCTCAAAGAGAAAATGAAAACAATATCATTTGCACCACATTCCCTCTAATCTTTTGGTAACACCCTGTCATCCCATTACTGGTAGAGATTTCACGCCTTGTGCCAAAGGGATGTAATTTCCTCTCACGGATGGTAGACAAAGAATTACTCTCTTAAGTGATGAGTGTTGTCTCCAACCAGGTGGAAAGTTATGATGTTTTTCAATCTCCGTGGTCGGGATTGTGTGGTTGTGGATCACGTGAACATGAAGGATGACAGCACTGGAAGGTATGCAGAGCAGCTGTTGGGTCATGCACAGCGCCACACCAGTACAATGTTTATAGTGTTGAGTCAGCCGGAGCGCACAGGACCACTGTTAACTGGCAAGCTTTCATGATGTTTTGAATAAAAGTACTTAGGCATGAACAGAAAAACAGAGTTGCTTCAGGTTAGAGTGCAGACGTAAATTTTATTCCAGGAAATTTCAGATATTGATCATTTGGCATTATTAGATAACTGAAAAAAAGTTGTCAAAACAACTTTTGCAAGAGAATCCAACATCAAAACAGCTTCTCTGGCTTTGAGACAATAAAAAATTACAATATCTGTTTACAGAAAAATAGCACATTGTAAAATATTAATTTTCCATCCATCCATCCATTATCCTAAGCGCTTGTCATTTGACAGAGTCACAGGAGTGCTGGAGCCGATCCCAGCTGTCATTGGGCGACAGGTATTACTTATCTATTATTATAAAATAAGATAATTTTCTTTTAAAGAATGTAATATTTAATTTCTCTATCTATACAAAGCAGGAATTCTTTGTGTATGTCTTCTATAGGCTCCTAAACCCCTTGATAGGAGCTGCCATTCAAGACATATTATTCTTCTAAATGTACTACATAAATGACTGGCTTGCTTGGTTAAGAACAGAGGTTTTATTGCCTAACGGCAGAGACGCATCAAGCCGACTTCAAAGCACAAATGGTGACAAAGGCTGACTGTTGCGTCTCCTTGTGTTGCCTTCATATGTGCCAAAAAGTGGGACACAATTCGAAGACTACAGCCAATGAGCGTGTGTGTGCGCGTCTCTGTGGCAGTAAATTTAAAAAAGGCCAAGTGGAAGAAGATCTAGGACTGCGGATACACAAACTGTAAGGAAAGCAGTGTTTGCCTGTGATTTTAACACCACTCTTGCTCACCGCAGGTGATTTATAGCTAATCAAGAACAGGTCTGATAAGAAATTGCCAATATCACTGGCATAGTCAGTCCTTGGCTTTTTGGTTGTTGCCAAGCTGAGCAGGCAATCCTCTCTTACTGACAGGTGCCGCTGCACTTGCTGAAAAGCTGCTGAAAGGTGTCTGATTAGTGCCAACGCTGTGGGACACACTGCAAAAGCTATGGTGACAGCTCATGAGGAGCTTTGACATGCTGATGCTCGGCTTGGTGAGTCATTGGCTTAACTTAGTCTGTTATGACCTGTGTGTTGCCTAAAGGAGGTATTACTGTTTAACTGACATTACTGGGTTAGTTTTTTTGACTACCAACATGCAAACACTGTTCCATAAAGTGTCTGAGGTTTACATCACTTTTAGTATCACATTAAGTAAATATACTTCTTATGCAAAGTAAGTATATTAGTGAGTGTTTATTGATAGACTGCAGATTAAACAGAATTTGAACACTCTGGCTGAACCACATGGCAAACAACAATACGAGTATTGGGTTTTTTACGATCTTTAACAGTACATCATATTATAAATCTGTAAATATGAGTCCAACAAATATAGGGTAGTAAAAATATGTCTTTAAGGAAGTGGAGTGCAGTAGTTTCCAACTCAGTTAAAGAGTGTTGCACATCTTTATCAGATCGTGTCTTATCAGATCATTTCTTTGATTCTGATCTGACTTGTTTTCTAACAGACCCATCACCCAGGCTTCTTCTCCAGGCACTAATAACAAGTCAGAGGTGAAATGTTTTTGAAATCACTCAAATCATGCAGCTGCACATTTTCACAATATCAGGAACTTTAGCAGGGAAATGGTTCCAAGGTTCTTCACTTTTGCTCCACATATCTTTGCTGCACAAACTGTACTGCCCCCAGACTGCCCTTTGTGCCACATAAAACTCTCTTGAGTAAGTAGCAGATAATAGCAGACTTTTAATCAATTTAGTGGGTGCGGCATGATTCAAGACATCACAGGTTGTGTTGAGCAGATGCATTGTTAAAAAAAATAGTTAATTGCAACAGTTGTCGCACTTAATATAGGCCAGTATGGTATTTTCCACTCAGTGTGAAGCGGTGGTTTAGCGGCTAGCTTTTTCAGTTGAATACATTGTTAATATCAGGTTTAATAGGTTAGGTCAAAGGGTGACGTTAAATTTCCAATCTATGTGAATGGTCATCTGTCTCTGTATATCTATGTGTCATCCCTGAAATAGGCTGGTGACCTGTCAAGGTGCTCCACCTCTTGCCCTGTGTCAGCTGTAAAAGGCTCCAGGCCATTAGCAGGAGAAGTGGTTTAGATAATAGACGAATGGATGTTGACTGAAGCAGGCTGTTGTTTAGCCACATCTGGAAAATCCTGTGAAATCAGACATGTTATCAGATCATGTTGACAAAAAAGAACAGAAAAGAAAAAATGTGTAACATTTATAATTCCTAATAATGTGTATGGTTACACGTGATGAGTTAGCTCAAGAGGTTCCTTCTTGTTCTAACCATAGAGTCTTACTAATGCCTTAAACTCTAACACAAATATGGGCTGGGCTTGACACACCCAGCTGCTCCATGAGAATCAGCACATCCTCCTTACAATCTACACACATCTGCACCAGCCCACAGATCCCAAACCACAGCAGCTCTGACTAGAAGCTCTGAAAACTATTTAAAGACGTCTGCTGTTCTCCTCCTCTGTATGCTGCATCACCCTCCATCGGGCGGAGGAATGTAAGGGCTTGGCTTTTGCTCGGAAAAAAACAAGATTTGTGAAACTGTGTTACTGACAAGACCATAGAGGAGGTACGTCAGAATAATTTTCCTGGCAACCGCGTTGTCATTCGGCTAATTTACAGGAGCGTGCGGCATGCAAATGTTTAATAACAGAAATAGAGAGATTTAAAGAGAAGACAAAACAATGGATTTGCATTCAGTATAATTCAACACAACATCCATCACTGATGTACCACATGTACTGTTCAGAGTTATGGGAGCTTGGAACCCATTCTAGCATGCACTGGCTGAGAGATGGTAAACCTCCTGGCAGGTGTGCTTTAGTCAAAGATATCCACACTGCGAAACAAAGGAAGGAAAACCACAAATATTAAAGCACAACACAAATTCCCAAATATGCTCATGTAAGTAGTTAAACTTTAATTTGGTTAAAAAGTGACTAGGATCTTCCATCACAGACTACTAGACTAGTTCAGTCGTGCACTTATGTGTCCATGCTTACCACACTATAGTAGTTGGCACATATAAAATATGTATTTGCCCACATTGTTTAGACCTTTTAACCTTAATTCAGCCATGTTTGGTACCAGATGTAACAATTTGTGTTCTTGAGTGCAGCAACCTACATCACTCCTGCTTCTTTCCTGCAGTGGCTTTAGTGCTGCAAGTGAGTACGGCACTAGCTTATGAAGCTATCACTGTCTATTAGCCCTAATGTAACTTATCAATGGGTGGAATCAAAAATGAAAACCATGGCTTTCCAACAAATCAGGCACATAAGGAAACTTTTGACACTTCAGTTCACAGGGCCAGTAGCCTAATATATGTTCAAAAGTTGTAAAAAGTTACTTTTGGCAGCATTAGTACTGGACAATTTGAATATTGTTTTCTCACAACAAAACACATGATTGCAGATAGAACTGCATATCTAGTAATAATAGTAATAAAGCACCACTTGAGTTGTTCTGTATTATACTGGCAGATGTTAAAATATTCTACTCATCATCAAAGTAAACTGAATTTCAGTCATTTTTGACCACACTGATGTCAGTGAGAATACACTTACAACATCTGGACTGGACACAAACACAGTCCTGTACCCTGATCTATGCTTCCACCTCACAACATACGCTGCTTTCTCTATTGGCACTGAATGTTGTCATTGGATTTTACAAGCAACAGAACAATGCTTTTGTGTTACTATGCATTTCAGGCTGATAGTAAGAGATCAGAGTCTCTTACTGGGTCAATAATGCTTCTGATAAACCTTTTAAATGCCGACATCACTGATGCAGCTAAATGAGATAAACTTAATAAAGAGTTTGAGTTGCTGACTTTTTATGTTGCCATTGTGACTAACATTGATAGTAACACATGAATCATACCCCTTTTTCATTAAACCAGTTCAAGTGCTGGTTCAGAACAGCCAAAGAACCAACTTGTGGCCAGGAAACTGGTTCCAACCTGACACCAACTCTTTGCTGGATTAGAACTAAGAACAGGTTGCATCAGGAGCTGGACTATCATGACCAATGACTTCAAATTATTCAAGAAAACATTGTGTGCATCATTTTATACATAAGAGCATGACAGAAAAAAGTTAGTTATTGCTAATTAGTGAGCTAATGTCCAAAGCTAACGCAGACTAACGTTAACAGCTTATGTTTAGTTTTGACAGCAATGACAACGTATCAAATATAATTGCTTTACATATCGAAGTAGCAGCGCATTTGTGTTAGACTCACTATCAGTGTTTGGATGTGAGCAACACTTGTACAGAGACATTGTGGTGGTTGTCCATGTGCTTAGCGTTAGCACTGCTTTAAAGGAGTAATAACGAGGCTCTACGGTGGCTCTCGAACCTGTGGAAACTCAAACCAGTTCTTGCAAGGTTCTTAATTTGAAACAAACTGTGAACCACCACCAGCACCAGCCCAGAATTAGCACTAGTTCTTGTTTGTCGAAAAGCGGTATCAGTTTCATGCTGGTAAATAAGACTACAGACAAGCCTTTGAAAACACATTCTTCATGTGCTGTGTAAGGTTTGCTGTTCTCAGGGTGCTGAGTTATTCTCTTTTCCTGCTGTACTTCCACACCTGACACACACATGGAGGGTGTGGTGAGCTGAGGAGCCACAAGCCAATGGACACGTTGGCTCACTGACACACACACACAGACACACAGAGTGCCTCTTCGGTAGTTTTCCACAGAAATCTAACCCCGAGATGTGAATGATGCTTTCACACAAAATGGCCACCAGTGGATAACTTTCAAAACAGCACAAAGCTTTCTTTTAACATGAAGGGGGGAAATCTCCAGTTTTGATGATGCTACCTTGTGGCAGGGTTTCCCCCTCAAGACAGAGCGTGCGGCCCAGTCCACTTCCACAAGTACAGCTCTTTATTGTCTCCTGCTATCTGCACATACTTAGCATCTGTAGTTTGCCTTTAATAGTAGATAAACTCTCACCGGTTTGCTTTGATACCCCTCCAGCCAATCCATTTGCAGAAATTTGTCTTGGTGGCACAGGTCCAAGGACATATTTTACAGAGATTTCAAAACATTCATGATGTGCAGAGGGTGTCTCTTGGCAATTTATGTGGGGTGGAAAACAAGGCCTGAATGAATGGATTGCCTTGTGTTTAGCTTTCAAAAAAATTAATAGTCAGCACCCAGATTTATTTGACACGCCTCTGTACTTATGACTTCTGTTCAACCAAATATCAAATATCAAACAGATTTGACAAGCAAAACTGAAACAAATAAGTCATGACATTTACTGTTCTACATAATTTTTAAGGGCATTGCTATAGTGAGTCCGAGGGGAAGTTACTGCTTCTCTACAGTTTGTGGATGCAAGAAAAGAATAAAATAAGGTCTTAAAAGTCAATGTCAACAGCTTTGCATAGGATCTACTTTGGTTATTGGCATCTGTATGTACGTCCTTTTGGTTTTGTGTCTATGAATGGCCTAGAGTGTTGCCCGGGTAGCACCAATGAAAAGGACAAATATCTGGTTACCAGTGAATCTTGATAATATGTTGTGCTGAGGAATCTCCCTGTAGCAGAGACAGACAGAGCGGTTGCTATACTGTGGACAGGCGGTTGCCATGTTGGGAAGCAACCGCAAAGCCAGTCAAACAAATATCCCTTCTCTGAGTCACAGGCCACCTCCCCTCCCTCCTCCTCCTTTTTACCAGTCATTGGAGTTCCCTTGCTAAAATTGTCCAGACTCTGTTGGTCTGTAATCATTTGTGACTTTTTGCTTGCTTTCTGTTCTTCACCTCCTCTCTTGCTCTTCTTCTTCCTGTTTTTCTCTCTCTCGCACTCTGTTACCTTCTCTCTTTTTTTCCCTTGTTCCCTCGGCTCACAAAACTGATGCTGAATGATATTTTTAGGGGGTCTGACCCCCTCCCATTTTCTTTCCATCTTGTTCCACAAACAAGCACTCCACTCCACTTCTGGAGGAGGAAAACTAAATTCGCTCACTCATCACGGCCTCATAGTTCAGCCCGCTGTCCAAGTACAGATGTTTGTTTTGCCTTCTTTCGTCAACAGATGACAGGATGAGGACCAGATCAGAGCAGTGCGGTGCCATATTTAAAGAGATCACATTGACATGAATGACTGCAATGAATGCAATGCATCAACTCATTCAGCCTCCACCATATTTACATTAGTTTTCAATAGTGCTGCTATGGCATCATCACCATCTTTTAAATGTCAGTGTGCTGCATGTTCATTATGTAATGGTTACATCCAGTGTTAAGTCCATTCAAAGGTCACGGGTGAAACTGTTTTGCACACAGGCAGTGTTCCGCCTCACTGTCATCCAGCCTTTGTGTTTGAGGGCAGGGCTTCAGTCCTCTGGGTCTCATTGTTACATGTATGTAACTGATGAACATTCCTGGAAAAGAGGAGTGTAACACAGAGTAGCTGATATCAGACCACACGTTTCCTCTGTTGAGGAACGCAACCTGCAGCGCTGGTGGAGCGATGGGCTCGCCTTAGTGTTCAAAGGCTGCACCCCATGACTCCACACAGGAGGAAAATAAAGAGATAAAGAGGAGGAGGCGAGGGAGCCGTAGCTGTAGCTGTAGTACTCTGGGTTGTACAAGTGTCTGAAGACAGAAGGTGGTGATAAGAAGGAGACAAATGGAGTTTGGTTCAAACATGACACACACAAGTCTAACTTGTTCCCAGCAAAATAAAAAGAATTGAACATATTATTACAAACAATCTGAAGACAGATTAAATTATGAACTAATAACATAAATCCTAGGATTCTGTCATTTATTATTATTTTGATAATGATTAATACTATGAACTGATTCTCTACATATCAAAATAAAAATAGTGTACTATTGAACTCATCACAAGGTAGCCTCTCAGACATCTTCAATGCAACCACCTTTGTGTCATGAATGTGCTATGCGAGTATGGATGAATTTTATATTTCTGGCATTGTAGCAGAGTTACATTTAATAAGTGCAACAGCAGAATAGGCTAAATCTCTAATCAGGAGGATGTGGAAAGAGCCAAAATAGCCAAAAAATAACTCCTGGTATCATCAGATAGGACAAAGAATATGGTGTGAATAAAAGTAAAATGCTGAAAGTGATTGAGAATGATTTAAATAATGTTTATCAGTTTTCCTGTCCCACAGAAGCCCCACTGGAAGCTGTGGCACACCTCACTTTGTTCGGTTGGCACATTCATATGTTCTGAGTGAAGTGGTTATTGAGCCTCAGAGATGAAATAATAATTGCCAAGGGATATGAGAAATTTAGCAAAACTGTGCTGACAAGCTGACAAGATCTAACAAGAGACATGCTGACACACAGAATGAAAAGCAAAAGGAAGAGTGAACTAAACTATAAATGGGTGTGGCAGATGACGTGGAGTCATTTACATTGAGAATGATCAAAAAGCACAACCACACTGCAGACAGATAATTACATGGTATGCTAGCTGATACAGTAGATAACTGCAGTTTTTTAATATGTTAAATCATATTTTGTAAACAAAAAGATTCATTCATCTTCTATACCGCTTAGTCCCCGCAGGGGTCACAGGTGTGCTGGAGCCTATCCCAGCCAGCTTACGGGCGAGAGGCGGGGTACAACCTGGACAGGTCGCCAGTCTATTGTAGGGCCACATATAGACGAACAACCATTCACATTCTCACTCATGGGCAATTTAGAGTCCCCAGTTAACCTAAGCATGTCTGTGGACTGTGGGAGGAAGCCGGAGTACCCGGAGAGAACCCACGCAAACACAGGGAGAACATGCAAACTCCACACAGAAAGACCCTGGGCCCACCCCGGGAATTGAACCCAGGACCTTCTTGCTGTGAGGTGACAGTGCTAACCACTGGACCACCGTGCCGCCAAACAAACAAATTTTGAAATAAAAATATTAAAAGCTATCTGTTGAAATTACCTAAATGATAGTGTTTTAGGGCTGCATAGACTTTCAGCTGCCAAACTAAGTTGCAGACATAAAGTATACATTTACGGTAGATTTGGGCTGACATGATCTACTATGGGATCTATGTTGTCACCATTACACCACAGTCTTTGCAGGTGGATAAAAATCTAAACCTTATTAAGGGAACAATAAGTTAGGT
>OMLM01016039.1:151237-185121 GCA_900302695.1 Helostoma temminkii | reverse complement strand
CTTGCATTTACTGAGCCTCATGATAAAATCTTCAACAAACCAGCAAATTTCTTTGGTAACTTTCATGTGACAGTAGATGAAAAGTAATATTAAATTATGTAAATAATAAAAATCATCAGAAGACCATCAGAAGAGAAATTGTTCATCAACTTTCCCTCCACCCAGTGCTTTGTTAAGCATGTGGTGAGCCATTATTTGAAGGTGTTATAGTAATCTAAAGTGCAAATGTAAAGTGGCAGCAAACTGAAACATTCACCTCCTTTTATGGAAGATATTCTTTTAACTTTGTTTCATTTACTTCAGTGGACAGCCTGCACATGGAACCCTGACATTTTCCCTCAAACTGTGTGTGAGAGAGTGTTTATTTTGAGTGTCAACTATTTTTAGAGTAAATGTCTGCACATTCTCTCAAATTGTGCTTTATGATTAATCCAAAAGATAGGAGTGGGGTTCCTCTCATGAGATCAGAAGGAGCCAGGAGAAGACTTATATTTTCATGTAAATTAATGGGTTTTCTAAACATTTTGAGTTCATATATCCACAAACTATTTATAGTCAAGTTTGAACTTTCAATAAACAAACAATACAAGAAAATTGAGTCATTAAATAATACATTCAAATAATCACATTCATGATTTTTTTTAAATACAAGACTGCCCTGATGCCATGTCTGGCATAATCAAATAAGTATTATGAATAATTTGGCAAAGAACATGGAAGATGTTTGTGCCAAAGTTCCATGCCATTTTTAAATATTAGTAAGAAAAGTCTTACGTTATGAATAATGCTCAAAAGATGTGTATATTTTAGCACAACCAGTGGTGAATTGCCTAAGATACCAAGTAAATTTAGTCTAGCTAATTAAAAAAAAGGTTAGTTTACAATCTTTTAACTCATGGTTAGTTCAATTGTTATTTCAATAACAGTTCTTATGGCTTATATAATAGAAACTATGAATCTGATTGGGTGGCTGGTGTCTATCACTGGATATGCATGAAACAAGTGTGAATCTGTATGTTCAAATTGTATAAAAGTAAGAGCATGAAAAGGGACTTCAGTATGGCTGTGGTTCAGCTGGTAAATGTCAAGTCTGACTGACAGCTGCACCGAGGGGAACTAAATCACATCGTGTCAAAAATATGGCTGTCAAGCAATTTTTACAATTAATCTTAATAATTACATTCTTTGTGATAATGAATGAAAATTAATCACATATCATTTTTGACAGACATAGATCATTGCTTGAGACCATGAACTGATGACCGGACATTCTCCTTCGGGATTTTCTGGTAGAGTGCAGAATTCTTGGTTCCATTAAATACGGCAAGTCGTCCTGAAAGGTCCTCAAAGTACAAAGCAGCCCCAGACTGTTGCACTACCACCATGTTTGACTGTTGATATGATGTTCCTTTGCACACCTTCCAAATACTTTTGTCTCATCAGTCCACAGAATATTTGTCCAAAAGTCTTAGGGGTAATCAAGATGTTTTTAGGTATATGTAAGATGAGCCTTTGTGTTCTTTTCGGTCAGCGGTGGCTTTCGCCTTGCGACTCTCCCATGGATGCCATTTTTGCCCCGTCTCTTTCATTTACATTTACATTTAGTCATTGGCAGGCGCTTTTATACTCTTTTTTTATTGTTGAATCATGAACGCTGACCTTAACTAAGGCAAGCGAGGCTTGCAGTCCTTCAGATGTTTTTCTGGGTTCTATTATAACCTCCAGGATCAGCTGTTGTTCTTGGAGTAATTTTGGAAGGTTGGGAGGGTTCATCACTGTTCATCAAAGTTTTCTCCATTTGTGGATAATGGTTCTCACTGTGGTTCGCTGGAGTCCCAAAGCCTTAGAAATGGCTTAGGAACCCTTTCCAGACTTATACATGTCAATTTCTTAGTTTCTCATCTGTTCTTCTTTGATTGCAGCAGGATGTGTTGCTTTTTGAGATCTATTTTTTTTATCTTGCCTCACTTTGTCAGACAGCTTCTATTAGAGTCATTTATTCATTCAACTGTTCCATTTAGAAATAAGACCTGGGTGTGGCAAGTAATATTTGAACTAAGCTTTCCAAAAAATTTGGTTAATCACAGGCGATTCACAATTTAGCAAGGGGGTGGCAATTACTTTTTCACATAGGGCCACACAGGTTCGGACGTTTTTTTTCCCCTCAATAAATCAAATCATCATTTAAATACTGCATTTTGTATTTACTCAGGTTAACTTTGTGTAATATTGAAATTTGTTTGATGATTTGAATGATTTAAGTGTGTGCAATGTGCAAATCAGTCATTTTGACTGATACTATCGTTGACCAATATCTGTTTGTTACTCTTTAAATCTACAAATCAATATCAGCACTCTTGCTTTACTACAGTGGGGTAGCTCCTTTTAAAACACTCAATTGAACCCATTCTTCAGGAGCCTCACCTCTGCTCCTTCAGTGTGTTTCACAGTTAAACAATATGTGTGCCAGGGATGTCAGCATCGTGCCAGAGTGAGACAAGCCTTTCTTAACATTCCACTGAGGAAGTGGTGTAAGGAAGATAATGAGCAAATGGGAGGGGACGGCAGGGTGTATTTGAGTGTGCGTGAATGTGTATCTGTATGGATATCAGCCACTGAATCTTGGATAAGCAACGCAAGTGGTCTAGAGAAGGCAAATTAATAACAACAAGGAAGTGTGAGATTTGTTTTCTTTGTGCAGCTGAACATGAAAATAGAGGCGTTATCTCGCTCCCTCAGGCCCCCGGTCTCCATGTCCGACAATATCTATTTCTTAATGGATCTATGTAGGAAAACTTAGGTCAGAGGTCACCCATGATGAAGGGCACTTCATCAGGGTAAGCTAGTGGTGATGTTGGAAGAGTAACTTCCCACTGACTATTAATTATTTTGAATCTAGCTAGGTTGTATTTCACATAAAGTGCATGTTAGCAAGAGAAAAAACAGTGTTTCTTCTACTCGAGGTGCACAGGGGAACAAACGGAGGCAAGCACAAGTCTGATTGGTGCATTTAGAAATGTATCATCAAAAGTAGACATGCCATGTGTTTTTAGCAAAATGGAGCCAAGAGACGCTTCTGTGATGCTCCTCGTAGTTGAAATAGAACTATAGGGCACAGTGGCGGAAATCAACTGCTGAGATGCTGCCATTCTGCTTTGTTGACATACCTGCTTGGCGTCAACAGCGGAGATTGGTTCGATTTGGTGCAGGCTTTGTGCCAAGTGCCCTTCTGGACACAACCCTCCCAAGCTTTGCACTGGGTTTGGGACTAGCACTCAGGGTGCACTCGCTTGAGGACTGGCTGTTTTTTCCCCTTTTGGCTCAGTGTCTTGTCCAGGGACACATATGGCCAGGAAGAGCTGGGCTGCAAACCACTAATAATAGGCAATCACTCTAACAACTGCACCACTGTCGCCCCCATTTATGTACAAGAGGTAAGCCAGCTAAATCAAGTAAAGCTGGAAGCTTTATGCTGGTGAACATATTTATGCATATTTAGGCTTCAAAAATCTGAACAGTGTGTTCATTAGGGAAGATTCATAAACTTTACTCTTCTTAATCTTCTTCTTTACTCACAGAGCTTTTTTAAAACTCTGCACTGTGTGTTTTTCACTTTGTCTTTAAAGTCTTCTGCCCCACAGTGGCCACAACTGATATAATATGGCTTTAAACAATTACACAAATTCCACATATAAGAAAGACATGACCATGACTTAATACAGTGTAATCTAGGTTATGTTTTCTACAGTATAAATGTCATTCTAGTGACAAAACAATGACATCCAGAATATTTTTGTACAAAAAAAATACAACTGCAAAATCCCTTGAAACAATGCGGCTGTGCAGTACTGTGGGTGGCAAAGTCAAACAATCTTTCATCACTATGTTGAGGCTGTGGGTAGAAGGGGGTCAGGTGGTCTCATTACCTCATGGGTGGCTGATGGACACTAATGTTTTTTTTCCTTTTTTGTGCGGCTTGTTAGTCTGCGCTTCTTTTTTGTCCATTTATCTTTGCACTTGCTTTGCTCTGGTGTCATTTTTACAGTAAGCCTCATCGCTCTGCTCTACACCCTGTCACATCTCTTTTCCTATCTCACCATCACCCTTTCACATAGTTTCTCACTCACATCACACACAAATACTCTTGCATACTCTTCTGTTCCCTTCTTTCTATCTTTAAATTCCCTGGGAGTGCAGACCGAGGTGTAGCTGCATATAAGTGACTGTATAAAACCTGCCTCACCCCTCACCCATCCCCTCACCCCCCCTTTCCCCACAACCCTCTCTGCCTCTCAGCCCAGCCGACCGACGCAGAGTTTCCTGGCCTCAGTTCAGGAAATTGCCAAAGAAGGAGGAGAAGAAGGAGGAGGAGGAGGAGGAGGAGGAGGATGGAAACTAAGAGACGGCTGCTTTGCCTTGGATACAATAATAAAACACACACAAACACACTCATGCGCACATTCAAAAAGTGAGTACAAGAGAAAAGATACACACACTGCCTGTCTTTGTACTCAGGCAACTGTCTGGGTGTCTCTGTTATCTGCACACAGTGTGGGAAAGTCAAGATGCTCAAAGAAAAGGCAACATTTAGTCTCTTGTGTTCCCTGTTCTTGTTCTTTCCTTTAATTCATGCTATTCCTTTATCACTCCTCTTTCTAGTTGCTTTCAGATCTGTAACATTTCTGGCCTCTGCTCTTTGTTAAAGAAACAGTTTTGACATTACAATACTGGCCTTCTTTACACAAGTGTTCTGCAATGTCAGGATGTTTGCTCCTGCTTCTTGTTAATCAACAGCGTGACAAAGCTTGAAAATTATGTTAATGTTGTGGCCTTCATTTAACTTCCATCTGAGTCAGTACAAAGTGCATACCATGCATGCTGGATATCGATACTGTAAAGAGTTGACATGAATAAAAGTTGGAAAGTTGGGAAGACTGATGGTCTGATTACTAATAGTGCTACATTGTTTTCATCCTTGCACTGTGCGAGAATAAAGCTACATGCAAGATGCATACCTAAAAGAGTTTTTCCCATCACAACTGTGTTTCTTAGTAGACTCTGTCATCTTACTGTCTTTCTTTAAACTATTGTTGTCCTGGTCCTGTGGTCGTCAGTGATGAATAATAATGAATAAAGAATTCAGCTTTTCCTCTCGGGTGTTCCTCCGTCCTGGTGACTCAGTCTTGCCTTTGAATAACAGAGTTTCCTTCTTCCTTTCTGTATTTCTGGCCAGTGTAGCATTTATGCATTTTCTGTGAGTGTCTGCATGCTTTCACTAGATCCTCTTGCATAAAGGGCAGTGTGACAGAGCTTTCTTTTCTACAGCTGCAATTTATTGTGTAATTCTGTACTTTATTGTGACAATAATATTACAGCTGAACCTTTATTGAGAGCATAGTACAGTGTTTGAGGCTCATATACTAAGTACTAAGCATAGGTTTTTGAAACATTTTATCCAGTAGCTTTTAATGTTCTTACTTGTGTTTTGTGCCTACACTCAACTCTGTAGAATTTCAAGTTAATCCACGTGTCTCAAAGTAATGTTATTTTGGTTTTATCACTAAATTTTTTAAAATCTTTATTGATAATGCAATATGTGCCATCTGTATGTCAGTATATATCCTTTAAGACATTTGTCTGGCCTCTAAACACATTGGTGCTGTTGTGTTTGGTGGAAATTTGAAAAGTAAAATCAGCATAATGAGGCTGTTCATTAATCATGCTGAAGGTAGCAAGACACAGGAGTGGCTGAATGTGCATAAAATGTTGCACTGAATCTTTTTTTTTTTAAAATACTGGATACTTAATACTAAGTTTATAAATAATAGTTGATTGATTTAGACACAAGAGCGATTCTGGATGAGTTTAAACAGAGGTAAATGTTATTTGTCCACACCTGACTTCTAAGAAACTTGGAGAAAAATGAAAAGGCATGCAAATACAAGGACAACCAATCCATAGCAGGCTTAAATGTGTAAGCTCTGATGCAAATGTCAAACTATAACGAATTTGTGCGCACTCACTTTGTTATTCTTATTAAAAATAAAAGATTGTATACCTAGACACAGTTTGGAGTATGCAAGAATACTCTGCAGATGACTTATGTCCTCCACTGCCACAAAAACTCTCAGAACTCCCTTTCTGTCAGTACTGGTGTTGCCTCTTTTTCCTGTAGTTGTAACTTGTTGGCAGCAGGTTGCTATGACAACACTAGGTTGCTATGAAGACAGTAATAAGGGAGTTACATAAGTGAGGGATGATTGCACTCATCCACCCCCCATCCTGTTGGTTGTGTGGCTCTGGGGGCGGGATGGCTTTGGATACTGTACTGGGCTGTGGGACAAAGTGGCTGACTAACACCACACGGGATAAGTTCTGATCCAAAGTAAGACACAAGAGGAAAATAAAGTTCCACATAGAGAGAGTTAGAGTGAGTAAATCACAAGCGCTGCACTGTGTTACAGTTTACAGACTTCATTCAAACTGACCTGGATGGTATTTGTAAATGAAGCGTGGTTCCGAAATGAGAAATGTGTTTGTTGGAAAAGCTGCAACAGTTGTAAACCAAAGAGAGATGGGTAGCGAAACAGAGGTCAGTAGACTGTGGTGCAAAAGCTTCCAATAGTTCTGGAAGTAGATGATGATCTCCTTAATAGAACTAAATATTTACCCTGCAAAGAAAGTGCACTTTGCCAGCCCAGACCTGAAGACTCAAGTGTGTCTGACTGATAAGAACAAAATTTAAATTTGTACTGAACTCATTAGCTCACAACTCTTAAACCTTTGGGACTACTTATACTGATGAAAAGAAGAAAAGGCAATTCATGGACTCAAGAACACACCTTGGAAAATACTTCACTGCTCACAAAAAATGATTCAGAAGGAGTTTTATGGACCACCACGAGCCACCTTTCCAACTTGAAAACCACAAGGAAACCCAAAATTTGCTACCTAGACAGCAAGTTGTGTGTTTGTCACAAGAATGTTTCATGATGATGTTTAAGGAAGTCATCAGTCACTTGGTCAAAGGTGGATCAAAATTTGGTTGCAGCTCATTTATTTTACCCCAGAGTTTTTGCTGGACTATGTCAGACCACAGTGACTGAAAGAAATTTTTTAGGCTGGATAAATAAGGCTGGTTGTAGTTAGAATCATTAGCAAAACAAATGAAACCATCACAAAGACATCTGACAGCCTTGGAGCTGCTTCCTCAACAGGAAAAAAGCTAAGAGGGAAAGACCAGCAATGTCATCTGCCACATGTGAGGGAATTGAGTAGGAGAGTTTGCCACAACTCTGACAGGGAAACCCTATGATTCCATGAAATTCCTTCCAAGACCTCTCACCACACACACACACACCTACACACACGCACACACACACACACACACACACACGAGGCATAAACTGCTAACACACACAAGTTGAGGTTGACCAACATTCAGTATGCATTCATAAGGCCTCACACACACCCTAACATGCTCACACACACTTAGACGTGCACACCATAGATTTATCTGGATCACATAATTGACAGTAGATGTAAGAAGGGAAAACCCATGAAAAAAAAGACCAGAGCGACGCAGCTTGGCATCCTAGCATGTCTGAGGACACCCCTGTGGCCACGTGGTGTAGTATAAATTGGCGAGTGAGCTGCGTGATGGAATATACTTTGTGTGCCTGGATATGTACTGTAGGGGCCAGGAGCAGGGATTTCCTCAGTGTGTTAGTGGAACTCTCTGCTAATGGAGCTTCAGTTGACTTGTGTAAATCTGTCCATGAGCCCGGTCTTTCAGGCACACACCCTCATCCTCTGGTTCACATTGTCCCATGTTAGAGTATTGTATGCCGTCTGGAAGAAGTGAGGATATGACGCCATGTTTTGGAGCGCTGAATGTGAAAACGATACTCCAGAGAGTGTTTTCTTGTTACCCAAATAGGCCTCAGCTGGCTGCTTCCGTGTATTGTGACCACACGGGGAAAGAGGAGGGGAGGGGGCAACAGTAGAGGGGCTTGGCAAGGGTTCCCCTGATGGATTCTCTTCAACTTAACAGGAGGCAAAATATCAAAACATAGCTGGGCATATGATACGTGAGCGTGTAAACCACTGTGTATTTTCTAGGCTTACAGGGAAAGATGTGTCATGGATTGCTTTGAAATGGCTTAATGTGATTGGACGGATAAAGAACAGTCATCACAGAAAAATCTGTGTCCTGATGACAAAGACGAAGCCTTACAGGGATTGTTTTAACGGTTTCTGTAAATGTAGTGCAGTAGTGCAACAGGTCATAAAAACTATTTTCTTTTAAACAAATTGATTTGTGAATTTCCGGCTGTCAATTACTATTTTGCAACAAAATAAGTTACCTGTAGTACCTGTGTAACTATTTGGATGTAGTGTGTAGTGTTTTCTGGAAAAAGAAAAGTTAAAGACAAGTCCATTAGATGCAGTTGCACCCACATGTGGTTCAGGTCTTGTCTCTCTTCCTTGTTAGTGGTGTAGCTGGCCTCAGGCCCAGATCAGTCTTGGTTTCTAATTAATTTACTTACTGGGTTAATCTTGTTCTGGTTCTGATCAAAGTGAAGCCTAGTGTCCCCAGCTGACATGCTCATTCACCAAATGTTCCTCCACAGTTAACGGTCAAATGTCTGGCTTTAATTTGGAGGTTTCCACTGCTGGGTAATGTCTGTTTTTTGTGCAGGATATAGGAAAAGACTGCTACTATAACTCAAATCATAAAGTAACGGGTATTTTCTGGTTCAAAGGAAATATTGAACTGTTCTTTAATATTGTGTGGACAGGTAGGCTTGCAGTGTCCTGCAAGTTTAAATTTAGGTGTATAAACATTTCAATGGTAAAATGCTAATTTGGAGATAATGCTGTCTTCTTGAAAAACACAAACAAAGAAGAGCTACAACTATTGCAAATACACGTAAGAAGGCCCCTGTATGTTAATTGTTGGGACGGGGGTGTGTGTGTGTGGGTGAGGGGTGTGGGGGGTGTTAGTGGGGCAGCTGTCAGACAGTGTAAACTGTGTGTTATTAGGTGAACACACCTGACACAATCATTATGTGGTGGAATGACGAGAATTCCCCCAAAGTATGAACGTAAACAAATGAAACAATAGATAGGAGATGACATCATGGAAGACCAAGTTCAGACTGCTGGCTTCACATGTGTGTGTGTGTGTGTGTGTGTGTGTGTGTGTGTGTGTGTGCGCGCGTGTGTGCTATGTGCACACACACACTGACACAGTCAGTCAGTGTAACAAATTTACACAGACAAGCACACACACTCATTCAGAACATATAAACAGGAACAAAGACACAAGCACTCTAGTTACCAGGTTTGCATGTAGGTTCACACACAGCAACAGTTGTTTACAGTCCGTAGAGCCTGAGCACCACAAGCATGCAAGGCCTCAGTGTCCACAGGAAGAGGTGCGAGTGCTAATTCCTTCCATGGCTCCATGGTGCTGCACTTTGTGAGCAGATACAATTTATTACAGCGAGAGGGGCCAAGTGTACAATTCAAGAGCCACAAAGAAACACTAAGGCTTCTGTTCTTGTGCCGTGTCACAAGAGAAATAACTTTACAGTTAAGCTAATAATGATCCTGTCACACACCCACACCCATCTACACACACACACACACACACACACATTGTAGGAAAAAAATAGGGAGAAAGACCAAACCAAATCTCACAACATCTTAAATCCTGCTGTTATCATATACAGTACACACTGCAGTCAGACTGTGGTTTCTGCTCTGTACTGGCACAAGACAATCTGTCAGTCAGGTCGTCTGCACACGTAGTTAACTTTGGCTATTTGGCTTCACACTGACACTGTACTAAAGTGATTTTTAAAATCTCTTTAGCTTTTTATTTCTGCTTAATTCAGTAGAGTAAACTTTAAATGTGTGAAGTGTGCTCATTTTGAGGACCTACACAGCAATGGCGCCTGCATACTGCACTTGATTGGCCTGATTATACTTTTCAGTCCTGTGCAGACTCAGATTGTACTATATTAACATGGCCCGTTTTTTGTAGTTATGTTGCAACTGAGTGGACGAATCTTTGCCTTTTTGTTCCTTTTCCTTAATCTGCACAGCGCTTGTTAATTTCTAATTTGAACACAACCCTTATTAATCAGACTACATGAATCACCTGTGTCCATGCGTGCAGTTATACTGCTTTTTGCAGGACTTTCAAATAACGTCAAACATAGTAAATTGATACAACCTTTATTGAAATCAGTAATTTTAAATAAAGTCAAATTCAAGGCTTAAATTGGCCCCTATTGGCCCATAAGGGTGACAAAGACAAAGAGAATAACCTAAACTGTAAAACAAGTCATCTACTGTGCCCCTTAGTAAACCTGCTAAGAAATATATACTCTGTAAAAAAAATGTATGTGAATTTGCAAAAATGTAAATTTCCACACATGAAAAGCTCACCCCACATAAGAAAATACCAACAGTACTCCTTAGTCCACACTGCCACAGCTGCATGTCATCATAACCACAGCTGTGCATGTACTGATACAACTATGTTAGTAAATTCCTAATCTGGCCAGACCATCCCTGAACCAGGATGTAGAACATACAGTACCACCTGGAGACATGAAGATAAGGGAGGGGAGACCTTGTGTAGCATTCTTGGTTCGGATGCTATTTGTGTTCGTTCATCTGGGGAATGCCTTTTATAAAAATCTGGATTACAGAGGAATTTTCTAGTGATTCATGTGTTGAATTAATTCAGCACGTTCCAACACAAATCACTAGTTATCTCCGAGTCCAAACTAAATTCTATGTTGTACAGTCACAGAAAAAGAGAAATAAAAAATTTTTCAAACTATTTATCTATGATGTGGAGCCCAAGTGCAACAATAATACATTAAGCATACTGCAACAGGTGGAAACACTACAATGACTGCATTAGTCTGTGTTTGTGCGTATACATCTTCAATACATACAGTACCATGGTATACATCTGTTATTTCCACACTCCTGCGCCTTCATGCCTAAGTGACTTTAATTTAGTCCAATCATGGAGGGAGAGCCCCACTTTGACATGAATTAGTACATGACATTGTGGAAAGTGTGTTGGCTACCTGAATAGACGGCTGTTTTCAGGGACACTGGGGGGTTGTATCCGGCCTCATAGTACCGTCTGTCTGAAGCTCTGGGTGGGAAACACATGAACCAGTGAGAGCAGATGTCTGCCAGGGTCGCTGATCTGGGCTCCAGATTAACACGTGAAGCAGTTTGTTAAATTAAGTAAGAAAGAGGAAACTTGCAAAGCACAAAAATACAAAGAGCTATAAACACACAACGGCAAGAAAAGTTATTCATAAACATCCTTGTTTATAAGAAATAGTTATAGTAATAATGTTCACATATAAAGGCCCTATAACAAATTTTGGCCATCTGAGAACCAAAACAAACTTAACACCATGTACCAGTGCTCCTTTAGGCATATGCCCTTACTGCTGTGTTTCTGCAAATACATTTTCTTCAATGTTCTTGAAGAAAGACATTCTTCAATGTCTCCTGAGCAAATCTATCACAAGATTAGTACCAGTTTCTGATTCTATCTGGTGTGTGGTTGCAGTGTGGTTTTCTGTGACTTGCTCCTCTGTCTGTTTGAAATGAGAACTTGTGCTTAGGTCTAATCTTCTCATAGGTTTTGCTAAATGAACGACAGGGCTCATGCGTGGATTAGGGTTAGTTCTGTATGTAACTAACTGTATGTAATGTAGCTCGAGGCTGTAGTTATATTACTATAATCAGTAGTAATGTAGCATATTTGGAACCTAAGCTAATATCCTTAAAATATTATACGTGCTTAAATTGCATTGGGTGTTTCTCTTGTCTCTAATTGAATAGTTAGAGCTGTTCTGTGTGTACAGAACTCCCATTGCCTTGAGGAAGTTATGCAGTGCAAAAAACTGAAAATAGACAAGCTCAGTTCTGCCCATCAAGCCTGAATGTGTCCTGACAATTACCTAACTCAAAAAGAATGAGAGGTGGGTTCAAATCACTGCCAGGAGAAAGCCTTTGATAACGCTTACATTTACTAAAAAAAACTCAAGATGCTGTCAGAAACATCAAAGTTGTCTCAACAAAGTCTGAGAGTTTTAAGGATTAACCCTCTATTTTCTCAGAGATTTGGCCTGAGCTTCCAAACATTGATACTAGTGCTTGTTTTTGATACACTAAAACTAAAATATACTTTCCTGATGTGCCATGTCCCTTTGTGGGAGGTCAACCTCAGCTTTACATCAGCACCATTATGCACTATGAGACCCATTTTTCACCCAGTGAGCTCTAACACACTTTCTTCACTTCTGGAGTATGAAAGCTATGCAAGAGGAAGCCAGCATTTGACATCACGCTGACACATGATGCAAAGCAGGTTGGTCCAGATCTAGACAGCCAGAACACATCATATGGACATATAGTAAACCTTGTAAACATGAGAAACATGCTAAGAATGAGGGGTTAGAAAACACATTTAGTTACATTTACCTTTTCAAATGTAACTTTTGTGGATATTTTGTGCATTTTTATATAGTTTATGATAATACTTTTTTCAAGTTACTCTTCAGGTAACTTTATATAAACCTGTATTGACAGATGTCATTGTTTTTCCTGTTCCCCAGGCTTAATCTTACCATAGTCTCTTAATACCTGTTCTTCATGTAGCTCAATTGGTAGGACAGTTGTTTTTCAACCTCAGGGATGGCAGGTTTGATTCCCGGTCCTCCCGAGGCTGCTGAGGTGTCCTTGAATAAGAAACTGAAATCCTGTAGTAGTGCTGTTCTATACATGCAGTTGTCCAAAAAATAATTTCACCAAGGGGATCAATAAAGTATCAATTATTAGTATTATTATACTTCAAAACTTGATTGTCCTGTACTACTTAAAAGTATTCAAAAATGATTTTTACCACATTTCAATGCTGTCCTGAAAAACCAATATATTAGTTTACTGGTCTGGTAACCTGTCTAAAACCCAACAGGCAGCTGAGATTTAAACATTTCTGTGTCCATCTTCATGCCAAGATGATCATAATATACAGTTATCACAAATCAAACGAACTATATCAGTGCATCCAAGAAGCATTCTAGATGAGACAACGAGAAAGGAGGTTTACCGTGTATGGAAGGCATACTGAGAAGACATACGAGATACTTAGACTCTTGATAAAATGAATAAGACCATTGTGAAATGCCTTAATTAACTGATAACTTTATTTTATACATATCTTAATCAACATCTTAGACAACAGAAGACTGTAAAGAAACCTTTTATTACTATGAACCCCAAAATGTGAGACTTTATGAGTGATCACTAATATGCCAAACTTACAAAACTACCACAAGTGATCCAAAATGGCTACTACACAAATTTAGCTGTTCTTCTTTGTTAACATTTAAAACTTTGTTTTGAAAGAGGTGTATTTTTGTGTTTGTGTAGAAATGTAACAGGACATTGGTCAAGCAGTATAGTCACAAGAATGTAAAAGATAGTAAAATATCATGATAATCATATATGTATTATTGGACGACATCTAATTATGTATTAATGTGTAAACATCATGTTGCAGAGCTGCTTTTAATCCCTCATGACAGGTGGTTAATCTGTAATGTACATGATTCCATATTTTGTACCATATCCTTAAAGTTCCCAATGAAACTATAGTGCCTCACTTGATTAAATGTACTTAGCTTCCATTCCACCTCGGCTGGTTTGTATATTAAGTGCAGAGATTAATAAAACAAGTGACCAAAATGTAGTAACGTCATCAACTTCACTGAAGTGTCAAACATGAATATGAAAACATACTTACTAACATGTCACTGTGGAGAAGGCTGGTGCTTATGTTGAAGAAGGTTTATTGTTTCAGCAGGAGCCTAGAGAACATCAAAATATGATTAAACAGTAAAAATTTAATTAGTAATTAACAAGAAGAGTTAACTTAAGTGATACATTGAGTACTTTACTTTACAGGTCACGTCATGTTTCATAAGCAGCTTTTAAATGCTACATGAGTGTGAGGATGTTCAGTAACATAACCTCAGCAGTGCTATAAACCTCTAGGGTGGAGGTGGATAGTTTCACTGATGTGTAAGTTTCTGCTGGAACTCTGCAGCGTTGTGAACGTACAGGACAAGTGTGTCAGCTACATACAGAGTTACATTTTCCAGCTCTAACTTGACCGTTGACAGCAAAAATGAAACGGACACACTTTGTGTGTCACGGGTGGTTGACTGTTAGCATAGCATTAGCTGCACTGGACTGAAGTTAGCTATCTCTAGCTTCTCTTAAACAACATTAACTAGCCTAAGTTACACAAAAATGACTAACTGATGTGATGACCGAGTGGTTGTTATCAATATATATTATCATATCAAAGGTGCTGACAGTCTGCTCTTCCAGTGCTTTAAGTAGTTAATAGAGCAGGACATAACTGAGCGGGAGACCTCCAGGAGCTGTCAGCAGCATCTTGTATTTCTGTGAGCTTTCATTTTGTTACTTTCCACAAACACAAGTTTTAAGATTTCGATTTATATCTATATAAATATAGAAAAATTAAGATGTTAATTTGTGCAAACTCCGCTTTACAAACGGCGCCCCATAGATAACAGCATCCATAGGTCCACCTAAAAAGCCACAGAGAAACTTCTACAGTGCTAATTTAGAATCAAATTTTTCATGTTTGGGGTTTTCTGATATTCCCCATGAAAGCAAAGGCCAAAGTGTGCAATAACAACATTCCCATGAACACATTCTTTCAACAAGTACAAACTGGCGCACCAAAAAACACATGTCAGACCCAGACACTGATGCTTGGGGGAAGTCATGGAGATAAGTACTGTTGAAACAAGTCAATCATTTTGATAGAATAATGTCCCAGGATTAACTCCGTGAGATGTTCTGGGAGGATAGTGTAATTATGAAAAATGAAGCTCTTACACAGATGTTAATTTAGAACGTCCACACATGCCAGCAAATGAGTCGGCCCACAGGGATATTTGAAGTAATTACAGCTCTCAGTGTTTCCTTTCAGGTCTGTGTAAAGAGTTTCATTTAGGTCTTCTTATCTGTGTCTATATTTCTCTCTATCTGCCAACAAATCACTGAAGGACGTACTGTGCATTTGTTTTCTTTGACTCAGTGCACTGTACGTGAGATCCCTGCAGCTATTTATCAAAGGAAGTGCTACAGAGTGGCCCATGCAAATATTCACTCCAACAGGAGAAGTGTGGATTTTGGCACCGACCAGGGCCTAAGAGAGTGGGTCTGGTCAAGGGTCAAAGGTCAGAGGGGGAGCACCAGGAGCACCTTGCCATTTGCTCATGGAATTTGTGAGAGAGTGCAAAAGGATGAAGGAAAGTTCGTCTTTCATCCTTCTCCCCTCCATTTTCCGCTCAATTTCAGCTGTCAGACGATGACTTAATCAAAGAGAGATGGATGAGACTGTGAGTGATGGTGCTTCCACATGGCTTCTTAAGTCAACAATTTAAAACTTAAATGCCCAGTTTTTATTTATACAATAAATACATTGTTATGCATTTAAAGTAAAGTATTCTTGTTTCAGTTTCTAAAAGAGATTATATTAAGATCTGATGATTACACGTTTTTCACCTGAGAATAGAACGGTGCCTAACAGGTTTTCCAGCTAAGCTAAGAAGTTCCCTTATACTGTAATTATAATTATTAGACATAGTCATACTGGAAAAACAAGCAGGTGCTCCAGACCTCAGTGCACTTGTATGCAATTAATGGACGCTTGCCAAAGTCCACAGTACTGATGATGGATTTTAATCCATAATCCGTCATGAATTCGCAATATGAATAAGAGAGAGTAAATAATTTGTATGGTTGTTCAAAGACAAAATGTGAATTCTGTTCAGGTTGAGGTTAACTTTTTAATTGAAGCAACGAAAGTCCCCATATAGAAAAGGAGACCCGCACGTTCACAAACGCACGCACTAACACACCCTTCGTTTAAAGGACTTGGCCTGTAACCAAATGCAGCTACTTGCCTGACCTGACCTGTGGAAGAATTGGTGAAGCATGTGACAGCATTAGTTACAAAAAACAGAAAGAATGTGGGTCTATGCGTGCGTCCCTACACTTATCTGTGTGCATTGTATATATGAGATCATTTCTACACTCCATTTATTTGTTTGAGTACAACCCAGACTTTAACCCATCCCTCTAATCCCTCCGGTCTGCTTTCCCATATGTTTACTACTGTTTCTATTCATAGTGTGTTTGCTTCTTGATCAAAGTGCAGGTGTTTACTAGTGAAGAGGCTGTGGTGCCTATTCTTTCGAACGCAAGCAGAGACAGGTGAGACTGAAAGAAGCAGTACTGTCTGTACCTGCTGCCAACAAGTCTCTGTTGAGTTTTAGTTAACATTAGCTGTTAGCTTTGAAGATGACATGCCGACATGCAGACAGGCACAGTGATTCACATTTGAACTCTTTCATATTGGGTTGTACAACTTATAGAAGGTCAAAACAGCCAGGAGATTTTCCTCTGTGTCCAGAGACTGTAGATAAACATCATAAAGCTTCATGCTAAGCAAGACTTGGCTTCTGTTAGCATCCTCGACCTCACCACCCCCATTACGTTATCGGGTGGTCAATTCCAGGTTGAATTCAATTGGCCAGTGAACTTTGATACTTCTCTCATTTAATCCAACAAAAATTCAAGCACAAGCAGCTTTAAGCAGAAGCAGAAGTTTTGAGAGCAGTGCATCAGCAGCTAAGTGCAAAGAGAGAGGCTTGAGCAGGAGCAGAGCTAATCTGAGTGCAAGCAGGGACATTGTGAGTCTGAGGTAAGGGTTTTGAGAGTGGGCGTGTGTGACCTGGTGGAAAAGGGAACCAGCCCAGGACACAGCAATTGCTTAAGGATTCTTTACTTATGGAGAAACTACAACTACAAACAGCTAGCAAACAATCAAACAAACAAACAAACAAACACAAACAGATGTTTTAAAAAAGCGCTCAAGTATTCCCTAGTATTCTGTCACTCACAACCCCCCCAATGAGACAGCACCCTCTGCTGGTGTACATAAAAAATGCACAACTGTTTCCCACATAACAAAACCTGAACATGAAAACACATCAAACACTCTTTTAGATGATAGACACACAATGCTCCACAAAAGAAAGTCCTTTTTGGTTCATCTAGTTTTTGAGAGCGACTCAAAAATGCACATGTTTTTAGGCCACCATTGCATGTCATTAACTTTGTGTGTTCTTTCTCCCGTAGTTGTGCTTCTTCCTCCCTTCCTCTCGCTGTACACTTTTGCAGGCATCATTTGTTTCCAGTGTACAGTTACTGGACCTGCCAACCTGCCCAGTGTTTTGTCTGCTGCTTACTTTTGTTGTTCTTTGCTCCACATTTCTACTCACCCCAACCAATCGAGGCAGATGGACATCCACGCTGGAGGTTTCTTCTGTTAAAAGGAAGTTTTCCTCTCCACTGTTGACTTGCTTGTTCAAGGGGGGTTTATTTGGTTTTCTATATAGTTGTAGTTGTAGTAGTTATATTCTTCCACTGAAAGTGGAATTGATAAGCTAAACGTCGCTCTCTGTGGAGATGTAAAAGCTGGTGTGACACTGATGATTTAGCACATTAAGCCTGAGGGTTTAATATTCTATATTCATAGCCTAGTACAGTATTTGTCAATACAAAAACAATGTTATCATTCAGCTTAAGTTAATCACTACGTAAGAATTTTCATGTGATGAAGTAATGACTCTTCTGTGATTGCAACAACCTCGTCTCTAAATCTTTACGGTAGTGCTTAGGAAAACCCCCCTCTATCACGATTGCCTCCACCATCTCTCCTCCGCTACCCCCCTGTGTACCCTTCGGTGAAAGTGTATTTCAACCAGCCTGAATCCTCACAGGAAAAAAAACAAAAAAACGAGTGAGTATAAAAAAAGAACCAGCAGTCAGTTTTTATGACCATACAAGGCAGCCTCACATTCCAGCCTCAGACATTTACAGGCTCTTAAACTGTGTTCCTGGTGCTTGCCAAAACTCTGGGGTGGAATTCTTATCTAACAACAGTACAGGAGCCATTTATTTATTTTTTACTATATGGGGGGAGTTATAGGAGCATGATGAGTGGTGGAAGGAGGGATGAGAGCACGTTAAAGGTTAATGGGCATAAATAAAGGCGTGAATATAATGAGCTCAAACTGTTGTATGGGAGTGTAAATCTGGAATGAAAAGTTTCCTCTTACAGGCCCACTGACACTGAATTAGTGTTTGGATGCAACAATAAATTTAAAATAGATTTTTAAAAAAAAGAAGAAAGTTTAAAACATTTTAAATGGATTTGAACATGCTAGTGATGAAACTGGGTTTAGGTTGTTTGAGTATTTAATGGCCTAATAATCCTGATATCGTCCAGATTCTCAATCTCAGTTTGAAAATCTGAATGCATGAAGATGTAATACTTTCATGAATATAGTGGTAATTTTATGGGGAGCTAAACATTACAACAATGTTAAATCAAGAACCACCACACATGTTAATAAAGTGGTTGGTACAGTATTTTAATTATGACAGAAAGGTCTTGTTTTTCTGTATGTAGGTCAGTAGGTTAATGCATGTTACACGCATGATGTATCTTCAAACACCTTCTCAGTATGAGGGCGCTTACAGAGTTACAGTAAGAATCTCTTCCGTGTGCGTGGATGGTTTTTGTCCACTGCTCTTCCTGTCACACCTGTGGAATCACCTCGTTAACTGACATTAATGTATAGTATGCATGCATATCTGATAAGACATGCATCAATTTTCATGCATACTTTACACAAAAATTCTCACAGCTATCGTGCCATGACATTGTTTAAGATAATATATTTGTGTTTGACACAGCAGTGAGCTGAGTGAACGCTTTTGTTAACTGACAGATAATGTATTTTTACTTATTTAAGTACATACATAATGTAACATTTGAGTGCAATAACTTCAGCTCTGCAGTATTATTACTTTAAAAGTAACACTTTGTGCTTTTTGCAAAGGCTTTTACCACCTTTTTATGCTACTGTTCATTTTTGTTCTGTGACCTTATATCATTGCCATCATGAGGTAAAGCTTGACCAGAGATCAATAGGTACAGAGCCTTAAAGCATTTCTGTACTTGAAGCTTGCCATCATTTACAATCTAAAATAATTACCATCACCAGTGCCTGGTGTTATCACATGCTGCTACACTATGTTATTATATAAATTACATGAAAATGTGTAAATGCTTAACTTTCATTCCATATAATGGCAACTCCCACTGCCAGGCATGCTGAAAATGCAATTTTATCCCAGGAAGCCATCAAAATGTGTGGGATTCTTTAAACAGAGACCTAATTATAAAATGTTTCTGCACACTTTCCAGTTCTTACAGCAGCACAACTGTTAAAGATGAGCATCTTATAAGAAAACACCCTGGGGATTTCCAATTTCAAAATGACAAGAGAGCAGTGTAATTATTTATTACAGTGTGTTTTGTAAGATTGCTGGTTGGTATCAGTGTCTGAGAGTAGCTGTTGCTTTCTTATCTGTTATATTTGAGACAAATAAATGTAAAACTAAACGATGTAGATTTCTATTACAGCACTGTACATCGGTAGAAACAAGCTTTTGCAGAGAATTACAAGCAGCACAAGCCTTTGTAGAGTTAACATTAGCAAACTCTCTGGTCATGTTACAAAGACCAGCCCATGTGTTTTATCGTGATAATACACAGCTCAAACATTAAAATTATTTACAAAAAATATATACATTTATTTTTCGGAGGAAGAATGTAGTTTTTCTCTCACACTGTTTGAATTGTAAACTAATGACTCCAAGCTTTTTTATTTTTTTAATTTCTTTAGTACAGAAGCTGGAAAAGTCAAGTTTTCCAATTCTGTTTCTGCTCTTTAATGAGTCATGTCAAAGTACAAGTAAAATTCTTCTTACAAAAGATCACTATTGCTTACATATGTTATATATTTTCAACTGATTTAATTTCAAGTAATCTCTTAACCTGAACTAAGACTCACATTACATTTATGAGAAAAAAAGAATGTGTAAATAGTTGAATTAAGTCACATAAGGGCACATAAAGTAATGATGCATTCAGGATCGCCTACTACTCCCTTTCCTCTTAGAATGTTGCTGTGATTATCAACAGAACATTGAAATATCTACAATTAAATTTAATATATAGTCTGACAAATGGGTGTATTAATGAAAAGTCAAATTCACGTAAAGTTTTATATAGAATACATACAAAGCTATACAACTACATCTATTTTAACCATCTGTTTATTATAGTGAGTGTCCTCTAATCCAAATGGAGTATCACCATCATCATGTCACCATTTAATGTTGTAACCTTGAGTAAAGTACTGATCACTTCTGTGAGAATTCAGTGAAGCTGTTTTTGAACTTCCAGCATTGAAAAGAAGAAGACAATAGCAGGAAAGGGAAACTTTTAATGAGAGGTTTGGCTGTAGCCAGTAGCCCCTACGTTAGTAGTCAGGACAGCACAATGAGGAAAATTATTTGCACATGTGCACAATGCAGGATTATTCTTGATGACATCAAGTATTCTGTGAATGCAACTTTAATCCCAGGTGTACTGTATGGACTACATCCTCAATTTGTCCCAAGCATTTCCACAGCTCTGACTCCAGTATACCCAACGTGCAAAAATGATGTACTTGACCTATTTCGACACAAGATAGTATGGAAGTTTATCAGACTGTTAGATACAGGGCATCAGACAACACCAAACTCCTAATCCAATCACGTCACGACTCAGTTGACCAATGCACCACTGGACTCATGCAAGAATAGACATACAAAGCAATGCATATCATTGAGATAATATTTAAGAAGACTGCAGTTTTACCAGTAAGTATAAGTAATTATAACCAACTGTGAAAAAAGGTCATAAACTGGTGAACTTATTATGAAATGCAAACAATAACCAGGGGACCCAAAGTTAACATTAACATTAACATTCCTCCTGCTGAGCATATGCATTAATGTCTCTCTAGTGTCAGGCTTTATATACTGTCAATATACAATGATTTGTACATAGTCTAATCTAAACTGATTATATACTACTGAATGTTTCTACCAGTACAGCTTGGATTCCTCAGTCAATTCTTTTGTACTTTTTTAAGGGTTGTTGCCAAGTACTTATTGGAAATGTGAGCTATGAGCTACACATTTATCATATTCTCAAAATACACACTGGATGAAAAGCTTTAGTCTGTAGAGGAAAATACTTTGGCTGAACAAGCAGGGTTATGGTCAGAGCTGTAAAGGTGGAGCTTTGTAAAACATTTGCTCAACAGGTGCTTCCACACTAACTGACAATTGTTTTTAAACCATCAAAGTCTTGCTACGGACATTAAGTCCATTTAACCAAAACCTCTCTACTTTATAAAACACATGTCCAGAGGGAAGAGTGACTCCTACTGGATACATCACAATTTACCCCGTGCTTTTATGTGACAAACCCCAACTTTGTTTCTTCCACTGATTTAAAAAAAAGTGCAATTTACTTCACTCTGAGCATGTGTTCTGCTGCCCTCTACACAAAACACTTTCAGCATGCAAAAGAAAGAACAAATGTGAGTATATGCTACACACCAGAAAGTATCTGGCTACTGTCTAGCCTGTGGTGCTAACAGGAAGAAATCGGATTGATGAAGGTTCAGGAAGAGCATCCATGTGGGGACTGGGGGAAATATGAAAAATTAAGAGAAGCATGATGAAGAGGCTAGGGGAAACTTGGAGGCTGGATGATGAGAAAAGAGAAGGAGGGTCATAAAATACAAGAAGAGAGTGGAAAGTAAAGATGGAGAGAGAAGACAGAGTGACAAGGAAGTGGAGGACTATAAAGAGGAAGAGGAAAATAAAGAAATCATCTTAGAGTATGCATACCACTCAACAGTTTGACACAAAATGAAACAGACTCAACAACAGCCTACTTCACAGTTATGTAACTGACTACTTTATGAAAACCTTTACTGAAAAAATCTAAGTAATTGTTAAGGTGGAGCTCTCAAAGCCAGTTCTGGCAATTGAACAATGCTGTGCTCAAATTAATGCTAATTAGGGGTCACTGATTTAAATAAAGAGCTGGGACTAGATTTGCACACAAAAGAGAAGCTTGCTGAATAAGATGCTGAATTTGCTTGATTGGCAGGTCTTTTACCCTCTCTTAGCTGGGCCGCCAGAAGCCACTCAATCCCCCTGAACAGTTGACATTGCACCAACAGATACTCAGTGTTCAGTTCAGTATATTGTTCCAAAATTTCATATGTATTTAGCTGAAGTCAGATCTAGTGATCAAGTCTAGATGAAAAAAGAAACCATCCAGTAGCATGGTGGAATCACCCTCCTTATGGAAGCAACTACTCTATTCTCTCCATGTTTCTCATTTGTATCGTGTAAGAATTAATCTTTATAAGTAATATATAATAATGAGTAAATAGTATAAAGTAAAAATAATAATAAAACCTATATATAAGTTAAAAAAAAGTATGAGCTTACCCAACATTAAGCTTTTCCTATGACAAAGCTTAATGCTGTGTTCACTGCATATTTCTTCAGTCATAGCAATGCAGCCTTTTTTTAGTTGTAGTTAATCTGAGATATGTTTCTTAAATTATATGGTGTTGATCATTCTGCTCCTGAAGTTATAGTCTGTCTGTGGGAATACCTCATGTGATCTCACTTGATGTTGGCCTATATGGTCCTTTAGTTTAGATGAATTATTGTTATTTACACATTAAACACACTAGGGACAACATTAATGCTAATCTGAGTTCCTGATGTTTGGCCACCTGAAAGTGAATCCATTGCTCACTCCTTCCATTTTTTTGGCCTCTACCTATGATAAATATATTGTGGTGCTGACAATACAATACAATACTATACTACTATACTATACAACAATAAAAACTCTTGGGAAATATTTCTTTCCAAATTCTTGGAAAGTTTATCAAAAAGTTTATTAATGATACTAAGTCCTCTAACTTTAATGCTCTTATAGCTTGTTCTCTCATACAACACATGTTGTTTGTTGCCCCACATACGGAGGCAGACATCTCTTGAAATTGCACCCCTTTTGGCGTTAGGCTCCAAAATGACAGTTGCCATCTCATACAATGGCACCAAATTGGCAGCTGGTGAAAAACATTTTTTTTTTGCCCCAAAAACTCTGGACAACAACTGTGCAACCAATATGATTTGGTTAGGATTAGGCATATAGATGTCTCAATTAGGTTTAGGGTAAAAAAAAACATGGTTAAACTTCACATGTTTTTTTGGGCGACCTAACCCTTTGGTCATTAAAAAGGATTGGCAAGTACCCAGTACTGTACTATGATAAATATATTTTATACTACTACACATACTACTACATACTACTGCAACTGTACTGAAAGATAAAGTGTGATCCTCAATCTGAGCCACACATGCACACAGCCTGTCTGACTGTATCACTGAACATGATTGCTCCTGTTGGCTGGATCAAAGCGGTAATACCAAGCCTCCTTTATGATAGCATTCCATAAAAATGAATCGCTCCCGCTCACTGCCTCCTCCTTTTCTTGAAGAATGTGGGTGGTGAGCTATCTCAGCTGTCTTTCAGAGAGCTGGCATTTTTACCAGCTTTGTTAAGATGCCTGTTGTAGCTGATGTTAGACATGATGAAGACAGCCTGAACCTGTTTGCTGGTTTCAGCCTCTCCTTTCTACATCCTTCCTTAGCTTCCTAAATGTCTATCAGAAAGATTAAAAAAATAATTTCCATGTTTACCTTTATGTGCCTGAACTGCTGTCTGATGTAGCATATTATCAGGGCGCTCTGAGGATTTGTGCTGTTGTTTGTTCCTTCCAATAGCTGAAGCGCATTTATTATATATTTAAGTATATTAACTGGTTTATTTAGATTTGCATTTGGCAAACCACTAAATATGATTTGAAAATAGCATAAATCTCACTTTTTGTTGCTAATAAAAATGTATTTTCAAATGTGGAATGGGCTCATCATTGACCACTGTGGCCACTGATGGGTGTTAGGTGCAATGTAACCAGCTGTAAATTCAACATAGACACATTATTACCTTATAAATTTGAAATGGATTGGATGCTCAGAATCAAACTTGCTGCATCAAGCAAACACATCATTAGATTATTATATTATTTTAATGGGATAATTAGGGGCATGTGATAATCAAGCAAAAAATACTTTCCTCTATCACGTTGATATTACATATTGTTTTATGTAAAAAAATGAACTTTTTCATAACCAGTACTTCCCTGTTACAAAGCAGTAGAACTATGATTTCACTTTAAGGTTGTCAGGGCAACAGATGTCTAAAATTTCGACAAACGGGTTTGTAGTCAAGAGATCTATAAGATAAAGATAAGAAAATCTGGACATCCATCCTGTTCAGGAAAACCTGCCAAACACAACTTCACAAGTATGTTTTCGTCTCGAAAGAATGAGATGTGAGATTCTGCAAAAACACACCCATGGTTTGTCCACTCTGAGGCTAGAAATGGGTGATTGTGATAAGCTTTATATGTTTCCACTGTGCTGCTTCTCCTGTGTTTACAGGTAATGATGAACAGTACATTGTATCATAATCCAAGCTCGTTGGTTGTGAATGTTTGTTTCATCTTGTGACTCCATGCTGCACTACTGTAGCTCAAGGCTATGGAAAATAAACTCCAACTAAATAAAATCTCATCTCGATCCTTATCTGTCTTTGCGTGACTCACTGTTTACACAATGGATACAATTTGCGTAGATACTGTCCTCATGCATGGATGTATGTATGACTCAGTGTTCTGGGTGCAAGCTAAGAGTATGATTTATGAAGCTACGGTCTTCCACATACTCAGCTTGGAAAGATTTACTCCCAGCAACATAATTTGATTCCTAGAGACGACAATAAGATGTTTGGGCAACAGCAGTGGTAAATTATCACCATACCACTATGTTGCAAATAGGAGAAGAAGAGTAAACATTTTTTCAATGATGTAGAACATTTGAAATTGTGTTACTAAAAAGGACTTTATATCTGTATCTGGATTTGCATCATAAAACACATTTAAAGTTATAGTATGTCACTTTTTTATAGTGACTATTACCTGAAGGGTTGTGCTGGAAGCCTGGGTGCAGCAGAGTGACTTTTAGTCTCATACTAGTGATAGTTAAAGTTGCAGAGTTTCCACTCTGGTAGCCAAATGCTAACATTCTCCAATTTGGGTCCATCTGGGGACCATTTTGTTGTTGCACTTCATACCATTTATCGTACTCCACATTTCTTATCCGCCTAAAAAGCATTAAGTATGATATTTGGTGGTATTGTTTTTGATGGTGGTGACCACCAGTACAGCTCGTCATTCAGGAGCTGTTAGGCAAAATAAAGCCTACTCGGTTCTTTTCAATAATGTCTAGCTTTCCACATTTAGCGGATGGCCTGCCAATGCTCTGCTGTATATTAACACCATATGGTTACCAAAGAAGAACCATAAACATTAATCTTCATTTAGTATTAATGAGCTAAACCACAAGCAAATTAACAATTGAACTCAGCTTCATTTTTCACAAACAGTAAATATGGAACTAAAGAGGAAAACAAGTTTCACTCACACTGAAAAAATCATGGGAAGGTGGTGTGTTTACTTGCCAGGTAAACACAGGGATTCAATGAATTTTTAACATGATGCGAACACTGGTGAGAAATGAATCATAATGCAAATCAATGCCTTAAAACTGCAGCACAATGCAAATTCAAGTGTGAAACAAATCACATGCAAATTCCAACAGGCACACAATTTTATAAGAAGACCCCACCTCTCTCTGAAGCTTTCTCTGTGTTTGGCTGTTTAATAAGATAACAAGGGAAGCTTATATTGTTATAGCAACAGTACATGTCTTGTGTATATTATGTATGGTGATGCAGAAGAGGTGATCCTGGCCCGACAATTTGGTCATATCAGGTCCGGTAGATTTGTGGTTGAAAGAAGGGAAATAGCAGCTTTGGGCCATTTAGGACAATGGGGGTCGTCAGAGATAGAGCTTCCTTGAATTGTGCACAGTTTCCACTTAGTTAATGAAAACACAAGTCCCTCAGAGGTATTTTTTCCATCATGGCTGGTCTGCTACAGGGCTCCCCTCTGTGTAACACATGTAAGAGAGAGTAATATGGGTTGTGTGGGAGCCAAACTGTGTTGTACTGATAAAGGTAAAATGCTTTTTTTAATGTAAAACTGATTCACCTAAAGTTCACACGGTAAAATGCAGGAACATGTCTGCTTGGTGTTTAAGTAAGAGCTAAAGGTCATTACCAACAAACACCTGCGAATATCATGTTTTACCTTTGTGAACCTGAATTAGCAGTGGCAACTGTGACACACTTTATTTCTCAGCTAGTATTACCAAAGGTTTTGCACATACACACAGGTGTTTCCAGTTACACTCACTAGACTTCTGCAGGTTGAAGCCATGATATTAATTACATGATGTCACCAAACTAAATGCAGCCAGAAACCATTTTTATAGACACATCATCACAGGTGCTCCAGATTTTATAAAAGCCTGTACAGAGCCATGCAGGTGGCTTCACTTATGTTTAATTCGATTACCTATTCCAGGCTTGATGTTTTAACTGAAGGTTTCCTGCTGAAATAATGTAGCAGCACAACCGGTTACATGCTCCACAATATTTAGACTCATGCAGAAAATTATGGAAAAAGTGATTCCCTATAAAGGCCTTTTATTGTGTAAGATTTTTCCTGAAGTTCTCAAGATCTTTGGGGAGTAAAGCAAAGAGGATAGCTGATGAAACTTACCTTGACCACAGTCACTGATCGAGAAATTTCCCTTGTTATGTATGCGTGTTGGTGAGGGTTTAAAGTAGCAGCCAAGTGCAGACATGCACAATAGAGTTACTATAACCTTTACATAGGGGGGCTTCGGTTGGATTACTTTAAAGTCACCCTTCTGAGATTAAAGTCAGAGTTCAATGTTTTTAAGGCGTGTCATAGCTGTAAGTTACTGGTGCAAGCGAAAGGCGGTGGAACAAGTGACAGTTGGAGCTGGAGTTGGTGAGCTGTCTGATACAAGAGAGCTAATATGTTGCTAAGATTCCTTCTAAAAACATCTATAGCAACAATTACTAACGTCAGTTTGGTCGTACTTCTTGCTGTCATAACTGCATGTCACACAACAGTGAACTGCACCGCGAAGAAATCACACATTTCTGTACCCGTGTGTTCACTTACTTTTTATCTGAAAAAAGGTGATTTAGATGCTATGATTACTTAAATTATTGAAGAAAAACATATAAGTGCAGTTTATTGCATGACAGGGAACCACTTGGCACAAAAACAATACAAATATGTGCAAAAAAAGTTTTAAGTCAATTTACAGTGTTTTTCACAAATTCATTGTCTTTGGTACCATGGTAAATCTGCTGTTTTCCTATATGACAGTTACTACATTCAGGTGGCACTGTGTTAACTTTGTGTTTAGTCTATGGCAAACTAATTCCACAGGGATCTTACATATTTCCTTACTGATTTTATTAATTATAATACCTATAATTGTTAATTATTTAAATCCATATAATAATGAAACATCTGCTAAATCGAACTCAAAGTAATACATGAATATGTGTGAAGCTCATGTTAAGATTGCACTGGGCAGGTGTCTAACCAATTGCACAACGTATCTTCTAAAGATATAGTGTTGCAGTGTTACTGTACTAGACTGAACTACATAATAATGTTGCCAGTCAATTACATATATCTGACATCCTTGCTATTATCCATATCTATAATCAACCTGTACAGCTGTTTTGAGTAGCAATGGTCTGTACACTGGTTGGTAACTGTTGTATAAACTGATTTTCACAATGTTTTGTTCCAGCTCACAGGACAATTGTATTTGACAACCATAACAGATGCTTCTAACCACATGTCGTTTTGTGAGAGTTAAAGGATTCTGCTTCCAGTTCTTTCACTTAAAGCTACAGTATATAGACTCAGACTCACTGAACAGTGTCCAAGAACGACAGACAAGAAAAAAAAAGACATTTGAAGAAAAAGAACACGGAAGATTAACTGATCAAATTCAATTTAGATCAAATATTTATACTAATGCGGCTTTCAACAAATGGAAGGAAGAGCAGTCTCCGTACTTATACTGATTCCACATCATTTCTTAATTAAACAACTAATGCCATTACAATTTGGTTGGAGCATACCAGAGTGGGGAGAGAGGGAGGGAGGGTGAGGTGCAGTGGATTCGTTTAACATCTGGTAGCTCCCATATGATTGATTCACCAATGTTGCAAACTGTTGTTTAAATTCAGTACATTTCATTTTGTCAAAGCACTTCAAAGATACTGCATAATGAATAACACATCTTCTTATTACTTGATTTCATTGTTGCTCCATAGAAGAGAGTATCAGTAGTTTTCTGTATGGAGGAAGCAGTAAAACGTGCACATTAAATTAACAGTAGGCTTTTTAAGAGTAGGGCTGCACTAATACCATAAAAAACAAGTTTGCACTCTGGCCAATGCAAAGGTAATCCATTCAGTAAGAAAAAAGTGCAATAAGAGTGACAAAAAAAAAATCAAGATGTTGAAAAAGACGACCTTTAAGGCAAAGTTGAATATCCTAACTAAGACAGATTAATCAATACTGATCTTCCATGAATAGAAGGGAAGGAGGCATTAGGCACTCTATTTTGTGTTAACACAACTCTAGCTGTGCTAGTGTTTGTTTTCCCTGCTCTTGTTCTGGTCCCAGCTGAACCCATCCTGGTTTCTCAAGTGGTGGTGGAGAACCTGGAGGGTGTTGTTTTGGCTCTCTAAGACATGATTTTCTTCTTGCACTCCACAGAGCAAAAGAGGAAGGCCTGCACTGCCATGAATCGCTGGCCGACCAGGCACTTGGAGCACCCGGAGCACTGGAAGCATTGCGGTTCGGCATGCCAGTGGTACTCGCCGTAGGAAACCCGCTGGGCCTCAGGCTCCACCACGTTGTGGCAGGTTGCGCAATTCTGGGATGAGAGAGGACATAATGACGCCAAATGACATAGTCATCTTCTCATTACATGTTTTACATCTCTGGATTTTTCACCATTCAGTTTAATCTTGTTATTCAAACTGTTAATGCATGTTCTCATCACACTCCTTTGCATCTATAAATATAGGACACATCTGTCCAAATAAGAAAAAAGTAATGTTACATAATAAATACTGGAAGCAAATGTTTATAGAGAAAAGCATATGGAAAGTGTGAGAAACGTTGACATGCTATTTTCCATAATAGCCAATTGTGGTTTAAAGGTAAATGAGTGCTGGGACTGGGTTTCATGTCTAACAACTTCACAGACATTTTAGGAAATCTGAAAAGTTATTTCTCATTTTCAGCACAGACAAAAGATAGAAAAAGTATAAAGTATATAAAGTATATTAGTGTAAGTATTACAAGTGAACAACAGTGGAATCCTAATGTTTTACAGTGAAGGCAAGTACCATGCTACATAAAACCCGTTGCTTTGCTGGGGATTACGTTGGATAAATCTTGTAAACACATGCTGCGTGCTTCAAATTCTTGGTTTTGGGTGGTCATTTACGTTTACCGTTCTCTTTTACACCAAGTCAACATGTGTGAAACTCTTTTAAAGAAAACCTTATGGCCTATGGGACTCTGTGTCAAACCACTTAAATAAAAAGCAGACACAAGAGTACTTTTGTGCTACTAATGTAGCTCACCCCACTTAGTTTTATTATGTTTTGTTTGGGTTTTCAAGCTAAGAATGTGCTCACTCACTGATCTAAATTCTGGCTTGGATAACAGCTTCCAACAAACACATACATTTCAATTTCAACTATTAGAAAAAACTCAAAGAAAGAGAGCCTGTCTTACCACAGCGTAGTTCTTCAAGTAGCAGGACTTGCAAACAGGCTTTTCATTCTCCATGACATACGTCTCTCCAGCAAGGATGCAGTCACAGTCGAAACAGCAGAAGTGCTTCAGATGCCAGTTCTGGCCCTCAGCCTGAGTGTACTCATTACTGAAGATCAGCTGTGAACAGACAACAAAACATGCAAAATTAGACTGGAGGGCGCTACCAAACTTGAAACTATTAGGAAAAACTGTCACACCGATGAATAAGTAATTAAAAATGTGCCTCACAAATCACAAAATAATTTTACTCAAGTAAAACAACAAATGATGACCTCGTCACATCCCGCACAGCGTGGCTTCTCACTGTCTCCATAGTGGCGTCCACAGAACAACTTTCCTTTCTTCCAGAAGTAGATCATGTCCACCAGCAGTTCCTCACAGGTACAGCACACAAAACATGCTGGGTGCCACAGTTTGTCGTAGCCAGCCCGCTCAGCGTAGACGGCCGGCTCGCCCAGACGCATGGGCTGATGGCAGTGATGGCACGACTTGGAAGGAGAGAAGAAGAAATGTTTGGCACCATGGCAGATTTGTGAAGATTTTAAAATTTTTAGTGCCCGAAAACTCAATGGGATAATGTTTATTAATAGTATGGATAACTACTAGAACTCAGCTGCATCCAGTCACAAAAATAAATAATTATTATTTTGTTCCAGTGCTTTTTGCTATTCTATCACTATGTATGGCCTCCTCTGAGCTGATAAAATGGCTATTTTTTAAGTCAAAGGTCAAATTTGTCAATGAATAGTGAATGTAATTCCCATTTATAACAGAGATGCTGGTATGGAAAAAATAAATAAATAAAATGAATAAAAATAAACTTGATGCTGACTTTTGATCTCAATTCAGCGCTGCTCCTCTTGCATAACCACTGCTCCTTATTGTTTCAATGTCAAACTACTTTAGTCACAGTAGAACTAAAATCAGGGGTAAATCACAGAACTCCACACAGCAAGAAATAACTAACTGCACATGGTGATGATGAGATCTTAAAAAATCTTCACTTGTGACTCATGACCTACAACAAATTACAATTAAATTACATCCATCTTCCTGATAGAAAAGTTTGAGTTAGGCTAATGGCTCCATCTAGTGTCACCTCTAGGAATAACAATTATTCACCATAATGTGGAGAAAGTAGAGTTAATCACAAATCACGGTTAACAAATGTGGTTCCCAGTTTGGAGGTCATAATCTCCTGAAGGGCCACCCGAGAAATCTGAGGGCATTGTGACTTAAATTCACTTTTTATTTACCTTTGTTTTCCTTCTGAATGTAAATAATCTGTGATAACGACTTAATTTGAAGGCCTCCAACATAGCATCACATAAAAGTATTGTTCACAGGCAATACTATACTAAAGCAGCCATATTTGTCAGTCCTAAATAAAAAAAATTGCAGCAGCCTATTGCCAAAGCAAACTGTACTGCTCGTACCCTGTTGGTACAGTTTGAGGACAATTGATTTATTAAGCATTTATTGGACCTTTAGAGTCCAGTGCAGTTCTCTTAGAGGTAGAAGGGATTCACTATGTTGCTCAAAGACACTTTAACGTCTTGACTGTCTGATGTTATGGAAGCCTGAATCAGGATTTTGTCATTCAGAGAGCATGTCTGAACTGCTCCACTCTGCTATGGAATAAGCTGCTAATTCAAGCAGAAAGGCATCATTTCACCACTATCTGTTCCTTAAATTAAAAGGTGCAAAAGAAAATTTTATAAATAATTTGTCTTTTATAATACTGTGTTAGTAATACTGTGATAAAAATATAAACAGGGTGTAGTAGTACAGGAACAAACACATCGATAAATATAAATGTCTTACATAGTTCTGCTGTGCTAGTCCAGCTTGCTGAACTCCAGGCACCCCCATGGCTCCAGCGGTGGAAGTCGTACCCAAGGCTCCTCCGGCAGGCCCAACACCAGCAGACAGTCCAGCCCCAGAACCTGAAAGTGGTCCAACACCACCAGCTCCAGCTACACTACCTCCTGACCCAGGTCCAAAACCAGCACTAACTGGCCCTGCTCCAGCACCGGCTCCGACCCCAGCAACTCCTTGTCTAAATCCAGGCACTCCAGCAACACCAGCAGACACTGCAGCAACACCAGCTCCAGGCGTTCCAACCCCAGGACCATACCCTGCCCCTCCTGTACCCTGTGCCACTCCACCAACTCCACCAGCTCCACCCTGCCCTCCTGCCCGAATCAAAGCCATCTCTTCGGGCAGCATAACATCTCCGACCCCGAGGGCCTCATCCTTGTACTTGCGAACAAACTGCTGCATTTGCTTGACCTCAGGTGCGCTCAGCTCATGGCACTTGGATGGGTCCTGATCATGCTCAGGCAGCTGGCGGGCCATCTGCTGCCGCCTGTATGCAGCTCCCTCTGTACCAGCCACCGGACGCTTCTGTGGTGGGAGCAGCTCGATGTAGCGTGCTGCCTGGAAGTCAGAAAGAAAACTTGAAGAAACTGCTCAACTCAGACAACGAGATAAAGAAAAATGTTCGAAGGACAGAGAGAGAAGTTAGAGACCAATCAGAAAGAGAGTAAAGGGAAACTGTCTTGTCTTGCGGTGAGAGGACATGTAGAACACAGGTCCTGCAGATACAGTAGTAGACTAAACAGACACAGATACAAGTTTTGAAAACTGTTATTTCCAAACAGAGGATGAGGGAGTGAGAGCTGCTGACAGGTTTGATGCCAGATGCCCTTCCTGAAGCAACCCTCACCAGTTTTGCACTGGGCTTGAGACCATGCGATTATCTAATACAGTCAAAGGCCACACATGCGCGAAGAAGTAAATTGTTTGCATTTTTTATATATGATGTCTGTGGTAGTTGATTATTGAAAATGAACTTGAACTTTGACAGTTGAAATCATGTTAGTTTGAATACTTACCAGATACCTGTTGGCTATCGGTGGTGCCCACTCATAGGTGACAGACTTCATTGGAACCTCTTTGGGGACTGGCACCACATTTGCTGATGTGGCACTGATAGTGAGTGGCACTTTGTTAGCCTTGAGAGGTGTAACACTGGCTGGTACAGGCTGAGCCTGAGCCTGAGCCTGAGCCTGAGCCTGAGCTCGACCACTGGCAGCTGCTGAACCTGCAGAGGCTTCAACCGGCTGCACAGAACCAGCTGTGGCAGAGGGAGGTATCACTGTGGAGGAGGCACTGGGTGGTAGTATGTAAGCCGTGGCAGGGCTGGGCAGAGTGATGGTCATCATGTTGCCTTGAGAGCCGGGGATGCCATCTCTCTTCAGCTTGGCGATGAGGCCAGTGTATTTAGTGTCCTCAAACAGCTTGCCTACCTTCTTGTCCTCCTCCGAGTTCATCGACACGTCGTGCTCTGGGAGGCCACATTTACAGTTTCTGCAAATTTTTCTGCAGAGAAAGAGAAGAAACATTTAGGCCTTTCTAATAATAACATAGAAGTGATTTAGTATGAGAGAGGAAGTATGTTATTCTGTGACTGTAAATATAAAGACGAGTGACAAATTAAAGTGCTTTTCAAAGGTGGAAAAAATGATATGAATGATAATTCGTTAGATGCTGGGCTCAAACATGACAAGGTTATGTGGAGTAAATAGCCAATTTCGCGCACAAGGAAATTCAAAGTGCAAAAGAATTTAAGAAACATGAAAATTAAAAAACTAAATAATTATAAGAATAATCACATCTAACTTCTAACTTCAAAAAACTGTGGGAATGTGTTCTCTACCTTGTATTTATCAATTTTTGTTACATACACAAATTTTATATTTTGCTTTGGAAATTAATTTTCTTTATAAACAAACATGCTTTTTTAACAATCTAACAATCTTCTGCAACAGCACAAACACACAGCTC
>OMLM01016039.1:137364-151217 GCA_900302695.1 Helostoma temminkii | reverse complement strand
AAACACACAGCTCATTGTTAAACTCAAATATCTAAAATTTCACATGTCTCAACACAACTTGCTTCATAGTTGTAGCCTAACTATGACATAATTTATGACTTGCATGCTCCAGCATGTCCATGGATTTCAAGCATGATGGTGGATAGTCCTTTCAGCAGTGTTAAGCTGTGTAACCCACTCTGGTTAATTCGTGTATATGGAATAGACAGAGCAAATAACAATCATTTACATTTACATTTAGTCATTTGGCAGATGCTTTTATCCAAAGCGACTTACAAGTGAGGAAGGAAAAGTTATTATAAATTACGTTCTATGATCACTTTACAATGATTGATAAGGAAAAAACACTTGGCAGTGAGATAAAGTTCATGTAAATGATAACAGATTTTTAACATCATGATGATCTAACAGCTGATGAAAAACATAAATACATGCACAAAAATAAACAAAAATATGCAAAGGATCAAATTCATTAACACAGACCCTGCATGGCATAGAAGTAAGACAACTGCCTATAACAATACAACATTTCTGGCTCTGGTGGGCATCAGCATCCTCAGGAGAACCAGCTAAGTGTGGATGACAGCCCTTTGAAAGCTCAAGCCTCTGCCCTCAGCACTAATCACACCCTTAGTCACATTTTGAAGACTTGCGATGCTCTAATATTTCCACCACTGCCATCACATTTGTTAACAATACCCCAAAGAGACATGAGACTTTCAAACAAGGGGAGCAGCTCTATTCAGCAACAGCATGTACCTATTAGGCCAGTGGCTCCTGCTGCTATTTTCAGTAAAGCAAAAGTGACAGTGATGCTATTGTTCATATAGACTCGCAACCAGTATGGGTCTAAGATTAGATGATTTTGCTATTATAATTCAAGGAAGGCTGCATAACTAACATTCACAAGCAGTGGGCCATTAAACAACATTAAACATAATCATGTCCAGAAATATTTGAGAAGACTTTTTGTAATTTTACATCTGTTCACTACCAGCATGGATTTAAAATGAGCGAATCAAGATGTCAGTGACGTTTAGCTTCAATTAAAATGAAGCAATCAAGATGTCACTAAGGTTTAAATTAAGCATTTGAGTAAGTGTTTATTTATGTTAGTTTGTCCAGTTGCCTTTAGGCCTCTGAAACTGGGGGTGTGTATTGAAATGGCCGTAATTCCAAAATGAATAGCTTTGTTAAATTAAAGCTTAAAGTCTACACTATAATGACATAACTACCCATCTGGACTGGATGTCCATTGCTTAAAGCTGAATAATCACTGTCATATCAGTATTTGTGATCGTTCTGAGAGAAATTGCTACAAACCTCCAGAAATGTAGTTCGAAGCCTTCGCATTTGTCTTTGCATTTCAAACATGCTGCTCCAGCTCCGAACTCGTGGCCGAGGGTCATCTGTAAACAGAGCACAAGAGAGACAGATTGCAAGTGCTATTACAGTTTTGTTGTGAGTGCTGCGCTCTGAAAGGAAATGGTGAGCTTCCTTAGGGTGGGCACCATGCAGCTGGATAATAAAAATAAAGAATCCTGCAAAATACCAGATTTTTTATATGATCGTGGGTTAAATGGAAAAAACTGTTGTGAATTAGTGAGCACAATCGGACTGGGAATGCTGTAGGTCTCAAAGAATCTACCTTAACCAACTCTTGTAGTGACACTGGTTCAGAAAACAGAGAAAGGAAGAAAAACAATTAAACAAGCATAGTCACAACTGCCGGTAAAGAAATGACAAAAAGGGGAAATTCTTGATTTCAAAATGTAACCTTGTCATTTATATTTTCTCCTTTAAGTAATTTAAGCTGTGCATATTGCATTTGACAGTTAATCTGTCAGCTAAACGACCCAAACTTGCTGCCAAGGAGCAACTAAATTAATTTATGGAGAGATATGAAGCTGGCACTTTTACAGATGCTTTTCCATCCAAGAGTGCAAAGCTTGTAGAGACGTACCCAAGAAGACTTGAAATTTATGTTACTCAGGCTAAAACGGCTAAACGGCTAAATTAAGGGTCTGAATGCTTTTATATTACAGATATGATATTTCAAATTTTCAGAATTGGAATTTTTCTAAAAAAATGTTTTACTTGATTTGATATTTACCATCTACAATACGACAGAGTAAAAAGGGATGTGGTCTAGATGCTTTCTGAAGCCACTACTTTAAGTGAAAACCAACCTTCACAAATCTGTTTTCGTCTTGCTCTTCTTTCCTAACACCTGCATCCTTTTTGCCCCCCCATCAGCGTCGAACAATGCTCATGTCCACTTACGCTATTACCACTGTGTATGACCATGTATGGTCATCTATTCAATGACACTGAAAGCCTGGGAAGCAGCAGCCACTCCCATTGTGAGAGACATGATTTTGACCCAAACAGCTCTCACTATGAAGGAATGCAGAAGGACTCCTGTTTGTAACGGCAGAGGAGTCATGCCAACATTTTAGCTTTCATCACATCTTCCAGAGTTGTTAGATTTTCCTCCCATGGGATCCACTGAAGAACACAAGACTGAGGTTTTGCAACATGATTTGTGATGATAATTCAAGTGGAAACCACATCAGTGAATTCCAGTAAAGTTGCACATACAAATTACGACTGCAGGCAGTATACACAGAATTGTAAGAGCATATATTTAGCCTGGTTTATTCGAGTCATACATGGAAAGCGGCCTGGAAAAAGAGGCAGTATTACAGTATCCCTTCAATTACTACCATGAAATAAAAATCAGCTGGAGATCAAATGCGAAGATGACGCAAGTCGATGCAGAAACGCAGTTTCCACGACATTCGGTACTGTGGCATTTGAGAGAGATGACACGGTGTGAGGTAAAGACGGAGTGGAGGATTACGGCTCTTTTAACAGAGCCGGCCGCTATAGCTCCTCTCCTAGCATTATAGCATTATATTTTCTCTGTACCACAATTATACGAAGGTCCACTTTCACTGTAACCACTGGTTTCATTTCACAAATCAACTTTAATATAGCACAAACTCCTCACTAATACTTCCTTTTTTATAAAGAAGATGGGGTGAGGCTGTATCTGATGTCACCCAAAGTAACATTTAGTTCAGCCTCCTCGCTTCTGTTTTGGACACTGTTTTCTATTTTGATATCTGATAAGTCCATTTCTTTCCAAAGTCTCTGGTGTATCTGAGCAAACAGAGAAGTGTAGCACTTCTAACAACCATTTTTAGAGAGGAACGTGGCTGCCCCTGATGTCAGAGCCTCAGACAGGCCAGAAACAACTTAACATTACTGAAGTGATTAAGATTTCCCAGCCTGTACACAGTGAACTCACTGTCACAATGCACCTCAGTCTTTTTTGGAGGACTATATGTACTTAATTGAGCATAACATTACCTAAACACACAGGTTGTTTCTTTTTAAAAGAACAATTGCAGCTCCAGAGTAATTACAACAGGCGATCACTGACTGCTCCTAGCAGCCTCCACCAGCTGCAGCTGCAGCAGACTTAACTCCTACAGGGATTTAAAGCAGATGTCGGACTGATGCTATCTGGGTCATCCAGCTGTTCACACCAACTTTTCAGCAGCAATATAAGGGAGATTTCTGTGCTTTAAATTTAACAAGAATCTTCCTAACTGAAAACTGAAACACTAAATAACTTAAACAACTTTAGACAACTGAAACAGAAACATTTCATTCAAAAACCACATAATAGAAACATCAGTGCTGCAAAAAGCCAAATAAATAAGTTAGAGCTGTTATACAGCATGATAGTTCTATGTTTGGTACATAACTGTTTGTTGACACGCCCGCTGGCTCTGTTTGTCTGACAGATGGAGTGGTGTTATTAAAGGAAGTGAGCTACAGAAAGAAGAGTCCAAGGCTGTAAACCAACCAAAAGGCGTGCGAGTATCTGTTTGCTTGTATTATTTATAAAATGAATGTTAAGTAAACTTAAAAAAAAAGTGAAAGTGAATCACTTTTGAAATTAAAGCCACCAAGCAAACACAGAATATGTCCCTGGTACTGAAACTTTTCTCGCCACCTGCCCGGACTCGGTACACCTTTCCAGGGCGTTCCCCGGTCAGTCCCAGATCCGGACTACACTGAGGGGACATCTTACCTTCTTCACTTCCTTCTCTATCTCCATTTTTGCGTCTGTCAGCGCCAATTTTTCTCGAGCCAGACCAAGCGACCAGCGGAATCTCTCTCAGAGGTGTCAGAAACAAAAAGCTACAGAAAACAGAGCAGGGAGATAAGACGGGCTGGGTCTCTGCTTTCTCTTTGGAGGTCCTGTTCCGCACAAGTGTCGAGTTCTACAGAATAAAACACACGATTTCCGCTCACGGATTTCAAAATAAAACAGGCGTGCAACAATTTTAATACATCAAATCTTGTTTCTATGGGCAGATATATTTTTCTAATGTTTTGCCCCTCTGTTTACATTAATGAGGTCCTAAATAAGAAACATATGGTGGAATTATCATATTTCTGAGATTGATAACTTTGTAAAAGTAAAGTTCTTCTCCATTGGGTTTTATTATACTCTAAAGTCTTAAATTAATATGCATAAAAAATGACTCCCATTGTTGGACTTATATTGATTTCATTTATTTGTCTGGCAAGTGAGCAAATATTTTTCTAGATTCTAGCATTCACCTGTGAGATGAAACAGCAAAAACATTATGCAAAAAGTTTGTTGGGCTGAAATTAACATCTGTTTGATTAATTATTTTCATTATGATTATTAAAATCAAAGTGCTGTACATCAGCTGCAAACCAGAAATAGTGTCCAATACACAACAATTTTATTTTTTTTAAAAATGGATACGCTGTCAATGTGTAAAATATATAAATGCAATTTGTGCTCATTTTCTTTTATTTTGAAAATTAAATGACTTTGTCACCGGAAATGTGTCGCTTTTTTCAGCTTGACGTCACTTTCACAACTGGAGGTCCCATTGACTTAAAACCGACGACTATCCGAGGAGCTTCCGCTTTGATCGACCTTTAATTCAACCATTACGAATGCAGAACGCTTCCCGTTGAGAGCAGGATGGCCAATCAGAGAGCAGAGGGGCGTGTTCCTGCCATAACAAAGGAAATGATTGTATTTTGATAGATTCAACCTAATGTAGTTGCTGCTGACTGTATAGTTTGTACTTTCTTAAAAAAATTTTACTAAAGTTTTATATTATGATGGCATTATTAAAAAAAAATGACAAAGTGTCAATAAGTGTCATGATTGTAATTCTATTAAAAAAGCATACATTTTAAATGTGAATGCTGCAGCACCCTGAAAGAATCACGCAGGGCGCTCACAGGTTTGAATCGCACACCACAGCTGCTTTGTTATGGAGCTATATTGGCCTCATATGTGAGTTGCTGCTTTGCGGTTTGTGCTGCGTTGCCTCAGTGACAGGAAACTGCAGCGGTTGGGAGCTTCCTCTGTGAACAACACCAAAAGTCAAAGGGTGGTATCTGTTGAAACAAAAGCGTGTGCTAGCAGTTTGTGGTGATGTTTGAATCATTCTCACTAGTATGACCATCTATAATAAAAATGTTTGTGTCTCAGTGTTTTAATGTGTATAAACTCACACAGCTGTGTCTTCCCACTTCCAGAGATGTCGTCATTGTGTCTGCAGTATCCAAACCTTAAGGATTTTTACCCCATAAACTGCTGCGATCATCTGCAGCCTTTAATGTTAAGACAATGTTTCACTTACTCATGTAACCCTGAACAAGAATAGGTGAGTACAGACATAAACAATGTTCCAATCCACAGCAAAGATATGATGCTTAAAAAACAATCCACGTTCTTACTCCCACTATCACTCGATTTTTAGACGCCTGTATTGTTATCAAAAATAATCAGTTTCAGCTGAGGGAATTAGACAAACTGCTCTATTCCTAAATTACAGTCCTTTTAGCACAACATCACCAGCTTTTGTTGCTGTTAACAGTGAAATACTACACTGTTATTTGTATACTAGAATAATCTTGTTATTTTAATATGAAAGTAATGTAACCTCACACAGTTGAAGCCTCATATTAGTTGAACTAAATGGTTTTGCACCAAACAAGGCCTGGATCGTCCTCCATCACTTAAAGTACATAAAAAGACACTTGATTTTAATGTCTAATGTGAGATAACTACAAGAGGGGACACTGCTGTCCCAAATATACAACCGTATATAACATGTCACTTGTTATTCCTTATATGCAACCTTAAAACCTAGTTAGCATTAGCTGACTCTCTCGCTTACCTTTCTGTTTCTTTTTGTGTTATCATGTTCCAGCAATTTAACGTTGTTTATGTATTATGATTTATGTTTTTCTGTGCTCCTATATATATTTCTATTTATCTAAGTTCTTCACATTATCCTGGTGTTCTGTGTTTTGTTGTTGGCTGCTAAACAACAGGCCAAAGGAGAAGAGGTATTTTGCCTTTTGGCTAACACTGCCACATTTACTGTACGGTAATGTTGATAAATGTGCAATATCTTCGAATTAACTTAAGTACAACAAAAACAAAATATACTCTGCATGCATGTATTTTTAAAAAAAGCAAGCGTTGTGTTCTGGATGCACTCATTTGGAAATGTTTGTTAGTTTTTCTTTCTTCTCACCTTCGATGTTTGCTCGAAGCTGAAGCTGAGCTCAGACCCTAGGCCCAGTCTGAAAACTGATCTGTTTGTTACACATTCTGCTCAGGACTTTCCACCTCAGAAAACATTAAAGTATTGATTATTTATCAAAACAGCTTTAACCACTGGTGCGATCAGCTTTTACCGTGATAAAATCTTTCTCCACTGTAGCTTAAAACACAAACTAGCAGTGTTTTTGCATTTCGGAGCACACTGACAGACTATTTTGAGGCGTAGTTTGAGAACTTCAAATATTTATACGGTGAGGAACGATAACTTCGTGTTCACACTGATAGCAAGCTGACAACATCAAACTTCACCATTTTACTCACCACTTTCCAGCATCAAGGCAGACTGTTTTTATTCGTTATTATAACTGGCCCGTTATGCCACACACACATTTTCCCTGCCTCCTGGCAACAGCATGATGAAACATTTCATGCTAAATGTGTTCTCCATAATTTTTGCATCAGCTTTAATGTGAAAGTTATAGATAGCACACTTGTGGCCACTTTCAAACAGTAGTATATTAAGCACCATTGTTTATGCATATACATAGGCCTAAATAAGAAGCAGTTAGATGTATCTGTTGCTGTTGTGCATGGCTCCATGTACATCTAATACGGCTGACTTCATGTCTTATCGGAAAAGAATACATATTATAAATAGGGAAGTCGTGCTTATTGAAAACGCTGTTTCACTGTGAGGTCGACAGAATTTCAACACATCTGTGTTTTAAGTATTTAGTTGATGACTCCAGAGATGCTTTAATCAAGCAAGTAGGAGCTTTGCCTTGCTCAAGGAAGCTTTGGAAGAACACGAGGATGCGGACCACAACAGCGGCCGCTTTACTGTAAGTCCCTGTGAACCAGAAACACTCCAGCAGGTGTTTCTGTCCCTCTGTATTTTTCCTCTGCAGTGTTTTTATCAGCTGGGTTGCATAAGCCAAACTCTCTCAGATTCTTCGCTTTTAAAATTTTAAAGTCAAGGATTTTAAAATAACTTTGAATTAGTACCTGTTCAAATGTGTAGTCAATATTTTGCAATGAGGGCCCAGAGAAAGAGTTTAGAGTCCATAATGCCTAAAAATGTTTTCTGTTGTCTGTTGCTCAATAACTAACCATTTCACTGACTATACCCACCAAATGTGTCTATGACTTTTAATGTGATGCAGGTTTTAAACCATATTATTGGACAAATATCTTATTTTGAAATCAAGCAATGCTAATGCCAAAGCACACTGTGAACATGGCTTCCTGTTGAGCAGTGACACGATATCTTGACATGTAAACATAATTTGAATCAGCACCAGTCAAGTGTTCATTTGTCCTGTCTGCTGAGGCACCGGTATGAGCCTGTGTATAAGTTTATGAGTTTATACATTATGGAAGCTGTGAAAATTGGTAACTATAATCATAAATTTACAGAGCACAGTGGTAAAATTTCAGCATACAGACAAACTGTGAGGGTCAGATGACATAAACAACCAAAAGTTATAAAATTAAATGATTTTGGGCAAATTAAAGATAAAAATTAAAAATAAGAGCCTCCAATGAGACGTGTTGTTTCCTGGCAATATCACGACAATTAAAATTGCCAAGCTAGCTGTACAGCTTTGTTTCCATACTTTATGCTAAGCTAAGCTAACAAACATAGACTGCGGCTTTGTGCTCACTGAAGATTCTAAAAGTCTTACTAAATTACATAAATTAGTTACCGTTACTCATTCAACAACAATATGTACTACTTGCTGGTTTTAATAAAATGTACTTCAATTCATATTAGTTAGGCTAGTTGTATTGGTGGGGACCATAGAGGTCTGCTGGCAAAGTGGTTGCAGATTGTGACCACATATCAAAGTGTCCCTGGAAAACTGGGAAGGACTGTACCAGAACAGGCACAAAACAAAACAAAACAAAACAAAACAAAACAAAACCACCATCCTATAGGCAAAAGTGTGTTTTGACTGAAGCAATCCTCAAACATTCAAGTACAGTAGCAAAAAAAAGAAGCCATTTCATTAGACCAGTGGGAGGTAGTGATGACAGAAACTGAGACTAATCTTGAAATGTAGCAGCATCAACGCACCCTGAGACAATTACGACCGAGTGCCTCATCAACACAAAGCAGTTGAAAAGCCAAGAACATTTACATCCACAACATCCCTTCACTTGCTCTTGGATCAGTATTTCACCTATAGTGACTTAGCTTGAGAGTAATTTTGAGCAGTTTATACTAAATTAAGAGTAAATCTAAAGTAAATTACTATTTTATCTAAACTCAACTACAGTACTACATTAAATTAGCTTTTTTTGTACAAAATACAATCCACAATTCACATTACTCTTTTTTTTAAAAATCAGTTTGCATGCTGTTTTTTAGTAAGGTTAATCTGATTTTACAGTGCTTTATTTAATGCAAATGATGGGCAATATTCTTTTAATATTACATATTACTGCTATATTATGAATATATATATATATATATAAAATCGTTTTTTTTTACATATTATGGTATAGATAATACATAATTAATATAGAAAACAAATTGATTAATTATGTAATGAAAATCAATGAATAAAGAAACATATTAATCATAAAAACCTTCCTGTTTCTATATAAACCAAACCAGTATTTTAAAAATATATTATTTCCACTGGGCAACATTTGGTCTGATGTTTCCATGCTGCTGTGGGAAAGGTAACAGCCGCTGATACACCTTCATCGCCTTATGCAAGGTCGTGGTTTGGACACGTGACCTGACACTTTCGGACATAAAAGCTTGTGTTCTCCCCTACCAGGGTCACTCTGTTGGTCATGATGAGGGGGCTGTTTGTGTTTGCGGCGCTGTTTGTAGCCGTTTTCGGCAAGGACACGTTTGAGGGGTAAGTGGGCCTTTCAAGGGTTTGCATTGTCTTGTATGCATAGATAAATGTGAAATAATTCTCATCTATTTGTGTTTCTCTTTAAAATGTATTATGACCCTTTTGGTTTATATATAAAATAAAGTTATTTTAGTTGAACAATGTTTGGATGCTCAGTATGAACTTCTCCTGGTTAACTCATGGACAGGTCAGCAGAATTGCACTTCAATGCGACCATCCTATGAGAAAACACGACACACCAGAACACAGTCATATTTTATAGATGTTGATGTTTTATGATAAAATTCTGATCCTCATGATAACAACACACTATGCTTTTTCTGTGGATGCAAGAATGAAAATTAGGATGTTGATTTTCACATACTACAGTGTTTGTTTCTCAGTGATCTGCCCAACATCTTTTTTTGTTATCTCTTGGCTCAATTTACAGTATGCATGTTACAAAAAGTCAATATTTGATGTCAGGGATTTTCACAGGTGAATAATTTATCTAAAAAATATCAGACCTGCTGCATACCTCTAATAATCCATTGCTTCACCATTAAACAGTAAAAGTTGTAAAACACTGGTTTTCTTTATGCAGGCACCAGGTGCTTCGTATTATTCCAAGGGATAAGATCCAGCTGTCTCTTATCAAGGACCTGGAGGACATGATTGAGCTTGAGGTCATCTATTGACTATTATTACATTTTGCAATAAAAATGCAAATTGAAATTGAAAATAGTTGATTTATTGGATGACACAGTGTGTGTTTTTCTTTAGGTGGACTTCTGGAGGCTTGTGCGTGATGTGGACCTTCCTGTGGATGTCAGAGTCCCCTTCCATAGTCTGCAGTCTGTTAAAATCTACCTGGAGTCTCAGAACATTGAATACTCCATCTTGATTCGAGACCTGCAGGTACGACACCTGCAAACAGCTGGATTTCTCATATTGAGGCTCAAATAATAACAACAGAATTTGGGCTGATTTGTTGGGCCAATGCTCAAATGTAGCTTTCTCTGATGCTAATTCAAATGACATCACTGCTCTACAGCTGCTGGTGGATATGGAGAGGCAGGAGATGGAGTCACCTCTTCGGGTTGCTCAGCCCCTAAACACTAACACCTTTGACTACTCCAACTACCACACCCTTAATGAGGTTAGTACGTGCACTCACTTTGGCTACCAGAAGCATTACTTTATTTAACTAGCTTTGACTTAACCTTTGGTTCTAATGTTATTTGTTACATTGCCTTGTTATCTTAATAATTGTACTGTAGTGGCTTCTGATAAACAACTGTTTTTATTGTTTTTGATTGATGTGTATTTAGCCTTTTACAATCAACCTTTGTGTCTGTTTAGATCTACAGCTTCCAGGACATGCTGGTGGCTGAGAATTCCAACCTGGTCAGCAAGATAGATATTGGTCGAAGCTACGAAGGCCGTCCCCTGATTGTTCTCAAGGTAAATATATTTTATATATATATATATATATATATAGTAAGTGTTTGAACGTATTTATGCTTAGAATTTTGTCATTTTCCTTTGACTTAGTTCAGCACTGGTGGAACCAAGCGTCCTGCCATCTGGATCGACACTGGAATCCACTCCAGAGAGTGGATCACTCAGGCCAGCGGCCTCTGGTTTGCAAAGAAGGTGCTGTAATAATTTTTATTCATTTTATTCTTCATCTCTGCACCTTCTGACACTAACCTGTATTGTGTCCCTTCCCATTTCTGTCATCAGATCGTGTCTGATTATGGCAGTGACCCTGCTCTGACTGCCATCCTCAACAATATGGACATTTTCCTGGAGATTGCGACCAACCCTGATGGCTTCGAATTCACTCACACCACTGTAAGCCTTTCACAATTTCACAATATTTTGTTATTACATTCAGTTTTTTCAATGAAATATTCATTCAGGTCACATCTGCTGTAATCTCAAGACTTGAGCACAGAGAGTTGTCATGCGACTCTTAAGTACAACTAACGTGTATGTTATGTTATGTATGTATGTTGTATGTTGAGATAGATTACATGCATAACAAATAATAGATCAATATCAGTTACAGTCACACTGTAGTGATCATAATATCAACAATTAAGCACATACAGAAACACAATCAAGACAAATAAAGTACTGACACATACATACATAGATAAAATATTAAGAATAAATGACAAACAAAATATGATGAGTTACCCTGATATTTCCAGAACCGTATGTGGCGTAAGACCAGGAAGCCCAATCCTGGCTCTCTCTGCATTGGAGTTGATCCTAACAGGAACTGGGATGCTGGTTTTGGAGGTAACGTTTTGAAACATACCAAAACACCAAATGTCATTTTCAATAAATATTTTAATCCCTAATACTGCCTTGTATGTTGCAGAGGTGTGAGAATATAATTGAGAAAATAAGACCTCTTAGACTTTTCTTTCAGATTTTCTGGCCACAAAGTAACAGAGGACACAAAAACAAATACAGCAATAACATTGTGTGTTCTTCCACGTATAATACTGTGGTAGAGTAATCATACTGATATTGAATTAGAAGCCGTTTACAGACAATCACATTTCGTTGTTTCTCTAACTCTGTTGTCATCATTTGCAGGAGGTGGTTCCAGCAACAACCCATGCTCAGAGACTTACCACGGACCCCAGCCCAACTCTGAGCCTGAGGTCAAGGCCGTTGTGGACTTTGTGAAGTCCCATGGCAACATCAAGGCCTTCATCTCCATCCATTCCTACTCCCAGATGCTTTTGTACGCTTATGGTTACACTTCAACTCCAGCCAAGGACCAGGCCGAGCTGGTAAAAAACTGTTTACTTTTTAAATGTTTCATTCGTAACAGTTTTGTGGGTTTACATCAAATTTGGGAAACTGATTGTAGTTGTACAATATATTTGTTGCACTTTCTTGCTTTGTTCTCCAGCTATGAATAGGTATTCATGCAGTATTATGTTTTTTTCTTACTACAGCACAGAGTGGCTCAGAAGGCTATCACTGATCTGGCGTCCCTCTATGGTACTAAATACACATACGGCAGCATCATCACCACCATCTGTAAGTTTCAGCCACACAGTTATTGTTATAGTAGTTATACTGTATGGTTTTCAGTATTTACTATTCCTATAGCCTCTGTTTACACACTATTTGAACGAGTAGTGATACTGCATCATTTAACTGGGTAACATTAGGTTTTTTTCCTGAAAAACAGAATTGAAGCTGCTTAGTAAAAGTAACTGCTTAAAAGGTAACACATCAAGAAAAATGCCACATGTACTACCAGGACTACACCACTCACTCGGATACCTGTCAACTTTTGCACCAAGCAGCATAACTCATTACTAACTGACAGCAAATTTAGATTCAACAAACATTAATAACTTCAGTATAGACATATTATACATTATATGTTTGATCCAAACAAATCTACATTCTGGATTTTCTGACTATAAAGTAATTGTTCTTCCAGCGTTTGATTGACCTGAGAATTAGTCTAAAAGCTTGGCCTGCTGCCTTACAGCTGTAGTGGTCTTTCTTGTACCATCTTACCAACTAAAACAAGTATTTAACTTATAAAGTTTGTAGAAACAAAATAATTTTGTAGTTTCAGTAGACATAAAAATGGCAAAAAGTAATTTAACAGCTTGAATATCAGGTATCCTTAAAAATGTTCCATGAGAGCACAGGATCTTGATTATGTCTGGAGTGGGAAAACATATATTTTATACCAGAAGACCATTTCTCAGAGCAATATGTGTTTCTGTAGATCAAGCCAGTGGTGGCACCACTGACTGGACCTACAACCAGGGCATCAAGTACTCCTACACCTTTGAGCTGAGAGACACTGGCCGCTATGGCTTCATCCTGCCAGCCAATCAGATCATCCCTACCGCCCAGGAGACTTGGCTGGCTCTGATGGCCATCATGGATAGCACCTACAAGAACCCTTATTAAAAATTGTGTGTGTGCAAATGGAAAACCCAGTGGAGAAGCCATTGTTGGAAAATGTCGTCTTTAAGACTGATATCACTATCATTGTCGTCATCATCATCATCGTCAGACTTTAGACATTGGAAACAGACAAATAAATGAGCACATTGGAAAATTGCAGTTTATAAATTGAACTTTTAAATTGGAGCATGTTGTGCAAATGTCTGCATTTCTAAAATGGAAAATAAATAGAAATTTGGTTCTGGCACACAGCGACACTTTATTCTTGTCTTTGAACATTCATTCATTCATTCATTCATTCATTCATTCATTCATCTTCTGAACTGCTTAGTCCCCGCAGGGGTCACGGGTGTGCTGGAGCCTATCCCAGCCAGCTTACGGGCGAGAGGCAGGGTACACCC